>CM053788.1:6290000-6585000 GCA_028749045.1 Cupressus sempervirens | reverse complement strand
CTTGCTTCCTCTAATAAAGATCAATGATTAATGACGAGGAACAAAAATAGGAAATACAAATGTTCCCAGCACAATAAATACTCGAACATAAAAATCCAAGTGCATAGACTAACTACATAGATCTAAATACTAATGCCTATTACAATAATCATAAACTAGAAATAAAAAAGACCTCCAAAAAAAATAGGCTTAACACTTACCAACATAGCTCTAAATGCAATATCTTCGAATATGTATACTCATTTTCTCTTCTTTACAATAATGAATGAGTTGAAAACCTCCATTTTTTCACTCATAATGGCTCTAGGAATAAATAATTAAAATAAAAAAAATTCATCAATATAAATATCAGGCATGATCACATAACTATACTTGATCATGTAGCTTTGACCTCTACTAGTCTAAGACACAAATTGAATTCCAATGGACAAATATTCTAGGATGAGATCTAAATAGAGAAGAATGGAACATTAGGCACTAAAACCTTGGTGGTAACATTTGTTAACCATTTATATTATTTCATTTATGCCACCAAACTCAACCCAAAAACACAAAATGATGAGATATTTTGAAGATACAAATGAAAAGATTCACAACTTTGAGATTTTTGATAGAAATTTGATAGAGATGGAAGGAGGGACAAGTAATAGAGAATTGAATAGGTTTGAATGATATTGCCAGTCGCTTCTATGAGAATCACTTAGATGCAATGGGTGCTAAATTATCCATTTGTTCTCATGATAGATGGGTTCTTATGAAATACTACTCATGAAACAAACATGTCAATGCATTCAACTCAAAAATTATAGAGTTCAATCTTGATAGTAATATCACAATGAGATTGTGAATGTTAAAGATGGTATGATGTGATATGTTTCCACTATCATTGTACTTTTTCACATAGAGCTTCACAAAATGTAAATATGTACAATATATAGCTATTCTTTGATTAAAAAGGATAGTAGGTAGACATTTCAACTCTTTCATTGGAAGATAAAGTGAAGGTACTAAGGATTGGAGAGTCCTTATTGCACATAATGGGGTGTATCTTTCTCCTTTTTCCTATTGGCATTTATTCAAGTTTTGTATTTTGTACATTTATTTTTGTTGCATTGTCCAATTTGGTGGCCTTTTGTGCAGAAATGGATCTTTGTTATAGCTATTAGTGTTCTTTCTATCTTTTAATTTTTTAATTTTTAAGTGACCAAATTTTGTCTTTTGTCTTTGGTTTCATGTAGGGAACTACCTCACCCTTATCCTTGTTTAATTAATCAAAAATATTTTTCAATCAACGTAATTATGAAGTCTACTTTGTTCTTGATCCAATAATTACTTTTGTATAATTTATATGCAAAGAATAACCTGGAACCTTAATAATATCAAACCCATGAAAATATTTTGAAGCTCATTGAACCCCAAACCGAACCATAATAAGAGTTTTAATAACAAAGGAGTTATTGTGATATCTTTGTTCCAAAAATTATCAATACACATTAGAAGATTGTCACTATTAACTTCACTTATAAATATTATTGTAAACTAAAAATGATACCTAAGATTAATAGAAACATAGGATATAAATGCTCACTAAAATATTAGGAGTGCATATAGAATTTGTATACAAAACAAAGTAATAGGATATATATACAACATAATAGACCACTTTCTCTTTATCAGCTTCTACATGGCTAGTTCTAATGAGACCTCGGTAGAATTCTTCGGTATATTCTTGAACAGATTTTCCCGCTTGCTTCAACCCTTGCATTTTATTCAATAGATCAAGCTCATAATCCACGAGATTGAATTGTTGCTTCAGTTTAGCTATCATCTGATCCGATCTAGTGATTTTGTCCTTTCCCTTTCTATTTAGCTCCAACTGAACCTTCTGCCACTAGATCTTTGCATGTCCCTTCACTTTCGCCTTTGCAAACTTGACCCTATCAGGATCCTCAATATCTTCATACTCAAAGTACTTCTCCAATTCATTGATCTAATCAATCAGCTCCTCTGGGTTAAGGTTTCTCGAAAATGTGGGAACCTCAAACTCAGGTCTTTTTCCAATCTTGAAAATGGCCTTAAAAAGCCTCTCTTCCTCTGGGTTTAGAACTACCTCTGCTTCAACATTTTCTTCTACTTTATCCTCATCCTTGCTTTCATATTTCATCAGAACATTTATTCCTCTACACATTTGTTCTTCCAATGCTTGCATTTGTCTTTTCAGCACTCTAAAATCCTCAGGTGTAACACCTACAACTCTTCTGCCACGCTCTCTTCATGGAGGCATTTTCATGCTTCTGCTAAAACCCTAGTGCAAACTGCTTCACAATCGACAATCTGTCTACATTCTTAGCCCAAACCACAGTCTTGGTGCAAAATACCTCACAGTCAATGATCTGTCCACACACTCAAGAACTACACTCAAGAACTCTAGCTCTAATACCACTCGATGAAGGGTGCTCCACTTAATACCATAAACCCATAACAGAAATGAAGAAACAACAACAAATGCAAGAACAAAATATGGACTTCTTATTATTGCCACAAATGCAGAATTATAGAATTCACAAGTACAATATGCTAACCCACATGGGCCCCTTGATTATAGTAATCTTCAAGACTAAGTTGCGAACTACCAACCAAAGCTGTCCTAGACAATGTTTGGGCCTTTCTTAACTAGGCAATTTTATGCCACTCAAGAACGTTATAGACATTCAAACTTAATGCGTAGAGCTGACAGACCCTAACAATACATATAGAGTAATGCATCTTTGACAATTATTTTAGATATTTTGGGTAGCCTAACTTTGGAAGGCCATAACTCTCAAACCATTGCTCTGATTGGCTATTATAACCACTTTCCAGAAATGCCAACTCATTATCTACAAGATTGTAGCTGTGCAATCACCCTTTCATTAAGTTTTCGAACCTCATCTGAGCACTCTAAGGCCTCCAACGGTGAGCTTGAAGATTTTTCTCCTAAATTTTCCACCAAAAATCTGCAATAACTTCTCCGATACTTAAGCTAGAGCAATGAGATTTTTATGGTAGACTTATAACTCTAAAATGAACCTTCATGTAGAAAATGAGAACATTTTGAGCTCATATGACAAACTTACTAAAAATAGCAAGTTCCCAAAAATAGCAACCCTCGTGTCTACTAGTCCTTATTAAAACAGAAAAGGGTGAAAACAAAAAATATTTTTTTGGGTGATGCAAGATTTCTCTTACACCCAGGATGCTCCTACATCAATTTCAACATAGGCAAAAAATTAATTAAATTTCAACATATAATTGTAAGATAGAAGTTCATATTTGTCCATCTTTACATTTTTACAAATAGCAATTGCACCTTAGTGTGCAATAGGTATGCTGTAGAGGTATGGAAGATCATTTAAAAGCATTTTTTCCTTTGCACGTCTCTTCTTCTCATCCTCTCCATATCTCCTAATCTCTCTATTAATATATCTTACCATTTATATCTCTTCCTATTTATCTCTCCTTCTCTATGTCATCCTCTATATCTCCCCAGATCTCAGTCCATATTTACCTCTTAATCTATATCTATCTCTCTATCTCTTTTTCTCCCATCCTCACACTCTATATTCATCTTTACCTCTACCTTCTTCTCACCCCTTTGTATATAGACAAATCTCCCTCTTTCTATCCATCCACTCTTTCGAACACCTCTCTCTCTCTCTCTCTCTCTCTCTCACACACACACACACACACGCGCGCGCGCGTGTGCATGCGCATCTTTTTTGTTCCCTATAGCCCTCCTTGTCTATCACTCTTTATATATCACTTCCTATATCTATCTTGATCTTTCTATCTCTCTACCATCTGTATGTAACCCTTCTCTCTCTTTATCACTCTTTTCTTCTCTCCATATCACTATCTTTCATATCCATTCATATCCTTATGTAAAAAATATATGCATTTGTTGTGCATGTCACTATTACATCATAATATATGAAGAGTGATAGTAAGAATAAACACATATCAAATCACATGCAACTTATGTTTCGTGTGAGGTATTCTAATAAGATATCCAATGCACATATAATACGAAGAAAGATAGAGAGGAAGATAATTTGTTTTACCTATACAAAATGTAATAATTAATTAATTATTTATAATCTTAAATATTATTGTTTATAATGATAATAAATAACTTACAATCTAATAAAATATATTATGTGAAAATTATATTTAATATTCATACTATAGAAAATATGATTATACTTTTTCAATATTAAAATAAATTATAATGTATAATATAAAATTTATAAGCTAAATATATAACCAAATAACAAATATTTGATCAAGAGACCAATTAATTTTTTTAAAGGAAAACTCTTAGACATTAAATCTCAAAACAACACAAGATTAGAAGGTATAAAATTATTAATGTTATTGTAAGGCATAATTGTTGGCATGATATTTTCATGTTTTATATATATATATATATATATTCTTTTGATTTGTTGATGCAGGAGCATCCTGGGTTGCCTTGCTATCTTGCTCATCTTTGTTTATTCTACCTGTTAGTGTCGAGTTCTAGTGGTTGCTGAGTTGCAGTTTCTACCGAGTTGTTTAGTGTTAGTCAACTTGTCCAGTGTTGGCCGAGTGTTCCTTCATGTGCCGAGTGAACTCGATGTTTGTTGATACTTGGTTCCTTCTTTGACCAAGTTTGTATGTGATTTGTTCTCAGTTTGAGTCGACTTGTGTAATTAATTTGGATCGTGAAAATTATGTATGGATCTTGTCTTGGGATATGTGCAGACCATTTAGAGGTCAACCTTCTATTACACAATGATCTAGAATCTTGTGTAAGCCATATTGACAAGTATAAATAGGGGTGTTTAGGTTTAGTTTAGGCAATGAGAGAAGTTGAGAGAGTTGGAAGTCTAAATTAAGGATCTATGAAAATTGTAAGTCTAGAATTTCATAAATCTTGTTGGCCATAACCCAGAAGACCTCATAGTCAGACTGTCGAGTTGCAATTGTTGCTAAGTTATTTAGTGTTAGCCAACTTATCTAGTGTTGGCTGAGTGTTCCTTCATGTGCCAAGTGAATCTAATGTTTGTTGATACTTAGTTCCTTCTTTGACCAAGTTTGTATTTGATTAGTTCTTAGTTTGAGCTGACTTGTGTAATTAATTTGGATTGTGAATATAATGTATGGATCTTGTCTTGGGATGTGTGCAAAACATTTAGAGGTCAACCTTCTATTATATAATGATTTAGAATCTTGTGTAAGCTATATTGACAAGTATAAATAGGGGTGTTTAGGTTTAGGTTAGGCAGCGAGAGAAGTTGAGAGAGCTAGAAGTCTAAATTAAGGATCTATGATAATTGTGAGTCTAGATTTCCGTAAATCTTGTTGGCCGTAACCTAGAAGACCTCATAGTCAGACTGCTGAGTTGAAGTTGCTGCCGAGTTGTTTAGTGTTAGCTGAATTGTCCAGTGTTGGCCGAGTGTTCCTTCATGTGTCGAGTGAACCCGATGTTTGTTGATACTTGGTTCCTTCTTTGACCAAGTTTGTATGTGATTAGTTCTTAGTTTGAGCCGACTTGTGTAATTAATTTGGATTGTGAATATAATGTATGGATCTTGTCTTGGGATGTGTGCAGACCATTGAGAGGTCGGCCTTCTAGTATGTAATGATGTAGAATCTTGTGTAAGCCGTATTGACAAGTATAAATAGGGGTTTTTAGGCTTAGGTTAGGCAACGAGAGAAGTTGAGAGAGCTAGAAGTCTAAATTAATGATCTGTGAAAATTGTAAGTCTAGAATTTCATAAATCTTGTTGGCTATAACCTAGAAGATCTCATAGTCAAACATGTATGCAAAAAATTTAATGAATTAATAAAGTAGTTGATGGTTATTCTCTCCTTGGTGTTGTTCTCTATGTGTTTGCTTCCATTGTGTTTATTCAACGAGGTGGTTGGATTTTTAGGTGTGCCTCTGACCCTAGCTTTTCATGTTCCTCCCTGCATAATTTGTTATATTAATAAAGTAACAAATAAATAGGAAAAAGCTACATGTAACATTATGCAAATTTATAAATGCATTAGAGAATTATGAATCAAGAAACATGGTAAAAAAACTATGTGCGGAGGACTTAAACATGACACACTAAGCTTCATTCTAAGACTTAGAGTGTTAAATTGTCAAAGTTGCCTTGTTTTTTCCAAGCTGAATTTTCTTCTTAATGTGTGATATTTATGGGTGGCCCACTATATGGGTTAGCATTTATAGTGAGCATGTAGGATTTCAATAGGATGGACACACATGCTTTCGATGATACATAGGTGAGCATTTATGTAATAGGATGGACAAATCAAAGGTATTGGTGTTGCCTTGGTAAGATTTACATAGGTTTTAGCCATTTCCTAAATAAATAGATGGAAGAGATCTATTGAATGTTCATCCTTCCTTTTTCTACACTTTCAACCATTTCCCTCAATGTAATTAATCATTCTTTCAACATAATTCTACTGCATTGTAATTAAATCAAGTAGAGACTTAAGCCTAGAAATTTTATACTGAGATTAACCTATGTTAACATGAGAAAAACGGTTTACTCAAGTCAATCAATAAATATCCCAATTTAATACATTGGAGTAAATTCTCACACATTCTTTTAAACACAGATAAAAATACATGGTCCCATTGACATTTTCATGAGAACAAGCAAATGGTATGAAAAAATTTCAAGTTGATTGAGATCTGTATCCACCTTAGAAATCTTTCAATGCCACATTTGAGATGATTTATATCAAGACACGTTAAGCCACTTCTACATGACCCATTCATTCCCATTAGATAAATAGTAAAAGATAGTCCTCCATTAATCAAAGACAGGGTAAGAAACCTATGTAGAAATCAAAATCCTTATTATTCTTCAACACAAGGAGAAATCAAATCCTGACTATTCTTCAATATCTATGCTTAATTCCAAAACAAACTAGAACAAGGTGACCTAGTTTGCCCAAATGCTCAACACCAAATTTCCAATTTACTTTCTATTTTGCCTCTAAAAACTAAACAATAATATATAGAACAAATCTGTCAAATCAAAGAAGTTGAATTTTCTACAAAATAAGAGATGATCTGCGACACTAAAGTAGTCATTAGGGAGTAAGGATTAAATGGAGAGAATATGTAGTGGTAACCACAATGTGAAAACATAAATCACAACCTATTAAAATTTTGCTTAGCACAAAGCAATGCCAAGTGAAAGACTTGCTTAGCACAAAAGGGTGTCGAGTAAGCTTGGCACAAGAGGATGCCGAGTGACTCGGCACTAAGGGCAACTCGACACAGTGAATGCCAAGTGAGCTCGGCAATGAAGATGTCGAGTGAGCTCAGTCACTGTTGCAAGGTGATGCTCAATAATAGAGGATGCCGAGTGAGCTCGAAAATAGCAATAGAGAGTGAATTCAGCCAAAGACTAAGCCAAGTGAGCTATTCAGCAGACTTATAGTCTGGACATTTCCACCATTAAAACTTAGGGGTGATAACTTCAAAACTTGCAAGTATGGATATCTTAAATGCAAAATATGTAATGTTAAATAGAAGGGAGACAACAGTTAGCAAAGTATGCCTTCTTGCTTGCTTGCTTATATTCTATTAAACAAAACTATTACAAAATCTAGCAGCATTCAGCTTCAACCAGAAAAACCTTAAAAACTTCAAACTGATAAAACTTAAACTTCAAACTTACAACACTAATGGCTGCATACAACAAAGCCTGGAGCAATCACTGCTTCACAAGCTAAATCAATATAAACTTATAGAATAACAAAAGGGTTCAACATGTGTTGAAGCTTCCTTCTATCTTTTAAACTTTTTGTGCTTTCTTCCTCTGCTCTGATCTTCTGATCTACTTCTCTTCTTTGCACTTCTCTTCTCTCTCTGGTCCACAACTGATCCAACTCTTTTGCCCTGCTCTGCATTCTACTGAATGAAAAATAGATTCATTCCTTTTGTCTCTTGGAAAAAATGTTTTTCCTCTCATTTCGAATTTGAACTTACCTACCTGCATTCAATGTTTCTAATTGTTGTGTAGGCCGTTAGGGTGGTAGGTGGGCATTTGGCTCAAGGGGCAACTACCTATGCATGAAATATTTCAACACAGTAGGCGGCACGCAACATGGCTTTGGTGGTGTTGACGAGAGCAATAGAGCCTAGTTGCATAGATTCTCACAAGTGAGAAGAAAGAGGCCGGGTGGGAAGTGTAGAGAAATTAATCAGGGGGATTCATATGTGCGGTTCGTATCAATGAATTGTTATTATTATTTTTGGAAATACAAAATCTATCAATCAAACAAAGCTTGTGTGAGGTGGGACGCGGCTATCCTCCCTACAAATTGTACAGTTGACCAATTTTCAAAAAATCGAAAACATCATGGATTTTTCCAAAAATTTTAGCATGTGATCTTCATGATCTGCATAGTTTGTAATCGAAACAACAAAAAATTTGGAAAAAAATCACTACATTTTCGTGAATTTGGAAAAGAAACAATTTGATTGTTTTGTCTTTAGTGCATTTTGTCTGGAAAACTTATAGAATAACAAAAGGGTTCAACATGTATTGAAGCTTCCTTCTATCTTTTAAACTTTTTGTGCTTTCTTCCTCTGCTCTGATCTTCTGATCTACTTCTCTTCTTTGCACTTCTCTTCTCTCTCTGGTCCACAACTGATCCAACTCTTCTGCCCTGCTTTGCATTCTACTGAATGAAAAATAGATTCATTCCTTTTGTCTCTTGGAAAAAATGTTTTTCCTCTCATTTCGAATTTGAACTTACCTACCTGCATTCAATGTTTCTAATTGTTGTGCAGGCCGTTAGGGTGGTAGGTGGGCATTTGGCTCAAGGGGCAACTACCTATGCATGAAATATTTCAACACAGTAGGCGGCACGCAACATGGCTTTGGCGGTGCTGACGAGAGCAATAGAGCCTAGTTGCATAGATTCTCACAAGTGAGAAGAAAGAGGTCGGGTGGGAAGTGTAGAGAAATTAATCAGGGGGATTCATATGTGCGGTTCGTATCAATGAATTGTTATTATTATTTTTGGAAATACAAAATCTATCAATCAAACAAAGCTTGTGTGAGGTGGGACGCGGCTATCCTCCCTACAAATTGTACAGTTGACCAATTTTCAAAAAATCGAAAACATCATGGATTTTTCCAAAAATTTCAGCATGTGATCTTCATGATCTGCATAGTTTGTAATCGAAACAACAAAAAATTTGGAAAAAAATCACTACATTTTCGTGAATTTGGAAAAGAAACAATTTGATTGTTTTGTCTTTAGTGCATTTTGTCTGGAGATTAGCCTGTCCCTATGAGGTGTGCCACTGCAAAATTACATCACAAGTCATCGAATTGTAAATGTCTATGTCAAACTTTTCATCTAGTGTTAATAATCAAAACAATTAAAGTGGAGATTACTTTAATGGTCTTCCATTCGTCTCCCATAATTTGAACGGTCAGATGCTAAAGTTAGCTCATGCACTTCATATAGGAAATGCCTACAAGGTAATAAACAAAAACTAAATCATTTGCTACCCTTAAAATAAATAAATATCCCGTCACCATTTTAAAAGATATAATCTGAAATCATTAAACAAAAAAGGCTAATCTCTTTGCTGTCATATCAACTTTCTAAAGAGAAAAAAAAACTTTATTATCCCATCACCATTAAAAAACGCACACATCAACTTTTTAAAAACATGTTGGGAAAAAATCAAATTCTCATATTACCATTTAAAAATCTATAAATTTCAAATCGAATCTGTCATTAATGAAGTCTATAAAGCATAGGTTGAGGGACTACACAGTTCAAAGCATGTGGACCAAGTTTGCACAATGTTTTCCCTCAACTTTTTGACAACAAGTTGATGATTACGGGTAACAATGTAAAAGCTAATGGGACCAACCAGTTAGAAAGTATTATTTATCATACAAATAATGGAATCCCACTTTTCTAAGAGTAACACGAGCAGTTGTATCGTCCATCAGTAGAAGATAATCATCACTGCAATTTGGTCAAAAGGTCTTAGAATTTAGAAACAGGTTGATCTGAGAATTCCAAAACTTCTTGACTAGATAGTGCGGTTCATATCATATAAATAATTTAGTCCACAATAGTCGTCATATTGATAATTGAGTCCATCAGTGAGAGGGATGTTTTAATATAGCAACAGCTTTCGCTGAGACAGGTAGATTATCATTTCTGTCTTTAAAGTAGATTTGTACCATACAATTTGGTCAAAAGATTTTGGAATTGTATAACAATTGGAATGAAAATTCTAAAACTTCTTGACCAAATAGTGTGAAGGGTGGTCCATAGCATACAAATAATTGAGTTCTCAATGGTAGTCATATCAAGGGAGATGGATGTTTTAACGTAACAGTAGCTTTTGCTGAGACAGCCAGATAACCATCTCTACCACACAATTTAGTCAAGATATTTTTGAATTGGCCTTTGCCCTTTGTCGATGTGGATAGTCAGATAGGAATCTAATTTATTGAAATAATGGATATGTTGGCATAGCGACTATATTTTGATGAGCCCTCTTCATCACAAGTACGTATTTTTGGTGTGATGGCAAAATCTATTTTAATGTGATGGCAAAATTTACAGAATAATCCTTTTTGGCGGTATTAATTGCACCAACTGCCCACCAGCTGTCCGCAATAACTGCTCACCTCCCACCATTGTCAGTAGCAGTCAATCCGCCGTCCCAGCCATTTCAGCCGCTTGACTTAGCCGCCCATAATGAATGCATAATATTAATATTTTATATGCTATATAATAAGTGTGGTAGAATTCTAGACAGTTCTCAGACCTCTATAAATAGAGGCTTATTGTAATGTATTTAATAAGGCAGTAAGACAATATAATTAGTTTCTTTCTTGTGTATTTGTCTTTCATTGCTGTCTTCAAATTGGTATTACAACAATGTTTATATTCTCAACATGGTATCAGAGCCAATGACAAAACAATCTTGAAAGTGTTTTGGCTAGATTGTGTGGAATGAGAAGTGCTAGCTATTAAGTAATTTTATTGTTAAGGCTGAGGCATCGTAGCCCAACAAGGAACACTTCCTTGTTTTTAGGAAATAAAATTTGAAGCTGCCCTTTGTGTCATTAGATTTTCAAAGGCAAAAGATGGAAAGAGAGAAATCACAAAAGAGATTCATGCTAGTCATTGCAGGGAGGATCTCAAGTATGTGAAGATAGATCACTACCAACAGAGGAAAAAGAGAAGCCATAAAAAGTGAGAGGATAAAGTTAAAGATGGAAGTTTATTTTACTAATATAAGAAGTGGTGTGTTATATGTGTGTGTGTGTGTGTGTTTGAAGTGTTTTATGAATATTGAAGTTTCTATTTTATGTGTTAATGAAATGTGTGAAGGTTAGTATTGCTTGTTGTTAATTGAGTTTTTCAAAGGAGTGCAATTGTGAACTTAGAGAATGGAGTTGAGGCTGAAGTTTGTTTGGAAGATATATAACGCTAGTTGTGCTGGTGTATTTGGTCAAAGAAGGTGTTTTGTGTAGATGCAAGAAGATGTGTATGACGAAGATCAAAGTTGGCAGTAGATTGTAATTGTGATACTTTTCTATCCTCAAGGGATATGTATTTTGGACAAATTTGTTGCGTGTGAGTTGCGTTTGTCAACGGCAAATTTAAACATTGTATTGTACCTAAGTTGTTGTAAGGGTTGCATTATTGGTTGTATCCAACACCCTAGATTTTGGTTTAACGTATTGATGAGCCATGTATCTGAAAAGAATTCCTTTAGAACTGGCGAGTATAGTGGCTAGGTGCCCATGTATCTCGGTAGATGGATTTCTTTTTATATGGACTCAATAATCAGTTTGATGTAGGTTAAGAAGGAAAAAAGCTAAAGTGATGATAGTTTTCCCATCATGTGAGTTTTTGGTAATCTGAAACCATTTGTGATGTTTCCACATCATGTGAGTTTGTGGTAATTTGAAACCATTGTGATGTTTGGTGGCCAAGTAATTTCTCCAACCTACCTCGTCATCCTTAGTAACAGAGAACTTGTCAAAAGCAATAGATAGTGCGTCGTCCAACACCATCAACTACAACCGTCCATAGTCAACATTAGCAGACAAATAGCCGCACAAAGCCATCCAAACATAATATTATAGTAATGTTGTAATCTATAAATTGAATGTATTGGGAATAGACATGGCAGAGCCCATTTTGGGTTTCTCTATTATGCTATATTGCTTTTTCAACATTTGGTATTAGAGCAATGTTTATATTCTCAACAATCCATTCGCCTGTGTAGGCTTGGCTTATCAACATGGTATGTAGTGGGTGCAAGTCCCACATGATAAATGGTTATTTCGGCTCTATTGTGTGGGGCATGCTAATGTAGCGACTAGTGATGGAAAAATCTATAGGATAATCCCTTTGCCCGCATAGGTTTGGCTTATCAACATGGTATGTAGTGGGTGCAAATCCCACATGATAAATGGTTGTATCCGACTCTATCATGTGGGGGGTGCTGGTGTAGTAAGTTCTATATCCCTGATGAGCCCTCTCCACCACCAACACATGCTTTTAGAGTGATGGTAAAATCTACAGGATAATCCCTTCACCCGTGTAGGGTTGGCTTATCAACATTGTATGTAGTGGGTGCAAATCCCACATAATAAATGGTTGTATCCGGCTCTATCGTGTGGGTGTTACTAGCATAACAACTATATCCCTAATGAGCTCTCTCCACTGCTTGCATAGGCTTGACTTATCAACATGGTATGTAGTGGGTGCAAATCTCACATGATAAATGGTTGTATTTGACTCTATCTTGTGGGGGTGTTGGCATAGCAACTATATCCCCGATGAGCCCTCTCCACCACCAACATGTGCTTTTAGTGTGATGGAAAAATCTATAGGATAATCCCTCTATCTACATAGGCTTGGCTTATCAACATGGTATGTAGTGGGTGCAAATCTCACATGATAAATGGTTGTATCCAACTCTATCATATGGGGGGTGCAGGTATAGCGACCATATCTCCGATGAGCCCTCTCCATCACAAACACATGCTTTTAGTGTGATGACAAAATCTACAGGATAATCCCTTCGCCTGCGTAGGCTTAGCTTATCATGGTATGTAGTGGGTGCAAATCCCACATGATAAATGGTTGTATCTAGCTCTATCATGTGGGGGTGCTGGCATAGTGACTATATCCCCGATGAGCCCTCTCCACCACCACACATGCTTTTAGTGTGATGGAAAAATCTACAAAATAATCCCTTCGCCTACATAGTCTTGGCTTATCAACATGGTATGTAGTGGGTGCAAATCCCACGTGATAAATGGTTGTATTTGGCTCTATCATGTGGGGGGTGCTGGCATACAACTATATCCTTGATGAGCCCTCTCCACCACCAACAGGTGTTTTTAATGTGATTGCAAAATCTACAGGATAATCCCTTCGCCCACGTAGGCTTGGCTTATCAACATGGTATGTAGTGGGTGCAAATCCCACATGATAAATGGTTGTATTGGGCTGTATTGTGTGGGGTGTGCTAGCACAGCAACTATATCCTTGACGAGCCCTCTCCACTGCTCTCACATGATAAATGGTTGTATCTGGCTCTATTGTGTGAAGGGTGCTGGCATAGCAACTATACCCCCATGAGCCCTCTCTACCACCAACACGTACTTTTAATGTGATGGTAAAATCTACAGGATAATCCATTTTTAAAGATAGATCATCTATTTAACCACTATTTAGTATTTATAACGTGTCAATTGGATGAGACTTGTCCACGCCAGTATTTTCTACTCTTTCTCACAGTATTAATAGTCTTTCACCAAGTATATATTCAATTGATCATAAAGATCTGTTGAGAGAGTCATCGCTCATTAAAACGATCAGTGTGTGTTTCTCTACTTAGATTTTGCTATGGATGTGCAAGGAGATTATAGTTACTCAGTTGAGGATGTACTCAAGCAGTTGGCAATGCTATTAGGCCTTGTTTATTTTGTTTGTCTAATGCTCTTTGATGCATTTGTAGCAATCTGGGGTAAACCAGCTAGGATTTGGAATCCTGGGAAGTCTCTGCTTATCAATGCTTTGACCATCCAGCTCCTTTCGTTTCTGAAAGTTAAGATAATCAAATTCTCAGATGACACAACTAATAGCATGGGAGTCTACTTTAAAGTTAGACAAGACATTCGACAGAATCAGCTGGTGGGTGAGTCAGGCAGAGTTGTCACATGTGTGTTGATTGGGTATTTGTTGCCAGGAATGGCTCTTGCTGGATCTGCAACTGATTGGCGCGCACTTGCAGCCTTGGGGCTCAGTTTATTCACCTTTGAGTTTTACTATTTGACAACTTTGTTCTACAATCCTCGACCAGTCGCCGGTGAACTCTCACATGGCCATGAATTTCTTATAGCCCCTTCAGTAATCAATATAGTTACAATGATATCAATTATATTGGTGGTTTTATTTTCAATCTGTGCAATTTTAGCGGGTAAAACAATTCGTGGTACACTAGCGCAAAGGATTAGTGTAATTCAGTGCGATAAGAGGAAGAGAAGTGAAGAGGGACCATGGCAGAAATTTGAAGGTGAGATAGTTGAATCATGGTTTTTATCTCGAGTTTGTCACCCTCAATATGTCATAGCAAGGTCAGTCTTGAGTTCAGCTGTAGGACTGATAGTCACAATCTGCATCCTATTCTCCATCATTCCAAAAGTTTATGTTTACACCTATGATTTTGATAACTGGTGGGGTGCATATGATATTATCATCGTCGCATGGACACTTGAATTGGCCTTCATTATAATAGGAGGGACCATCATCTTCTGTAGATGGTTCATGGCAGTAGTCTACTTTCCAAGGTTTTTTGTTACAAATATGAAGCTGAGCATGTGCAGAAGACCTTTTGTAGAGGATTTTTGGACAAGAAGTATCTTAGAGCTGGTTCAAATATATGATTTGCAAGTGCAATCAAAAGGGCTGGTTCTTCGGCTAGCTACAACACTGAAGATGCATTACTTGTTCTATTTGCTCTTGCCTCTCCAGGTTTCACTCATCTACTTTAGCAAAGTCTGTTTGTTTATATCTGAGCTTCTGTTCAGCTTCAAGTTTGTGTGGTTCTGTTTGTCATCCCAGTCCCTGGGGGAATTTGAACAATACAAAGAAATATTGGAGAAAGTGTGTATGCCTGGGGAAAACCCTCAAAGACTATGGATGGCCAATAAGAAATCTTTGAAGCAAGCGAAGGATCTGTTCAAGGAAAAAAAAGGAAAAGCTGGTAGCGAGTGCAAAGATCTAATCAACTTCATCAAGCCTCGCTTTCATCTGGAAATCGATGATGATGAAAGATTTGTATCTCGGCTTAAGATTGTTGCAGACCATTTTCCTAATCTGGATGAGAATTGCATGAGGATGACAGCAGTTTCATTGCTGAATGTAATCATCGAGCTCTTGCCTTTACACGGGGATGAGGGTAAGGTGAATGAAGCAGTTGAAGCTTACAAACAGGCTTTGGACCTCATGTCTTTTGTCGATTACTCTGATCCTCAAAATCCAGCCACTTTGGATGTGCTCAAAGTTATCGACATTGAAGCTGATAGAGTGAGTGTTGCTGTCCACAATGAATTCCACAGGTTGTTAAAACTGCAGAAGGATAAAATTAGTTCCTTAAAGAAATCCTCAGCTCCTACAGAGGCTCATTATTTGGCCTTGAAAGCCATAAATGAGCTGCTGAATGATGCTGAGAAGCGACTGAAAATTATAAACAAAAAGGAGCAAATTGGAAGTGTGAAGCAAACCACTGGAAAAGAACAAACTGTCAACGAAGGACAAAATGATTCAAGCGATTGGAGTGCAACAGTAGCAAGTTACAGCATATATAGAGTGTGTAATCTGATTCTCAGAGAAGGTCTTATTCGTGAAGATGAAATCAAGATGGAAGACTTGTATGATTCCCTGGCAGACGTTCTTGGGTATTGCTTATTGAAATTGCATAATGTGATGGTAACAACATGCAGAGAGTGGGCAATTAAGTTTGAAGAGGAGAAGATTTGGGATGCCATCTGCCTAGCAGGAAAGGCTACTGGAGTGATGCAAGGGTGGAACGTTGAAGACAAAGACAAAATTCTAGAGCGAAAGTTTCTCAGCAGTACATCCAATAAAATCCAAACGGTATTTCACTCATTTCCTTCCTGTTTTCTTAGAAAATATGTACACCACTTTCTTGTTTGTTTAGTTTTACCTTAGAGCATCTCTTGATCAAATGCCTTGTTTGAGATCATTTGAACATACATCTAAAAATAGTGCCTTCATATTTAGTATGGTGTATTCAATCTGCTCTTGCAAATTTCAAAAGGAAATTCCTCAAGAACGCCTTTCATCAAATCCATTTCTACTAGAATTCATGCATATGTACTATGAAAGTATTCTAGGGAACCCTTATCTACCCCAAAAATAATGATAGATTAGGAAGAATTACCTAAGTAGAGATTGGTCGAAAGATTCTATGGTAGGGTTGAATATCAGACATTAATGTGGTTTCAATATAAGGTTGTGTATATCCTCTCATTTCTATAGATAATAACAAAGGATTTCATTACTATCTCATTCACTCTCAAAATCTAACATAAAAATTCTTTGAGATCCAAGGTAAATCTAAACGGTTCTTTCCAAAATGAAGCATTAAACTTCCAAAATTCACTAGTGTTGTTTGTCAAAACTTGACCAAAATTCTTTAAATTACCCAAATAATCCTGTATCAGTTTAAATTTTATCATTTTATAAAATTTTCATAGTAATCTCTGCTCCTTCAAAATTAGTAGGTCTATTCACAACCCTAATCTCGCTACTTTGGCCCAAAAAAACCTCAATTGCCCAAGCTTCTCTTTATCATGCTTTCAGCCCTAACATCAAACCTTGACTATTGACTTGTTGAGAAACCTCTTACATCTCCTCTATCTCATATGTGTGTCCTTTCTGATATTTTTTAGTCCCTTCAATTTTGTTTTTCCCTAAGTAGTCTACAAAAGCATCTTACATACATAGACTAGTATCCCATTTTTCTTTTGTCCTCCCTTTTTGTCAAGTAGCCTAGCCTTCTTCAATCTATGATGTCATCACTAGTTTGTGCAACAATATGAAAACTAAACCTTCCACCACATAGAGGAGGTTTCTCCTATGTTAAAAATCTAAAAACTCCTCTTATACATATTTGCATAAGGTGAGTGTTTGGGAAGCCAAGAATCATAGGACTCCAAGTGTGAAATTGGGTCTCTAACAAGCCTTCATGCTAGTTGATCTCATAGGTAGTAATTTTTGCAATGTGCATCACCATTCTAGGATGAATTTGAAGAAACTCTGGTGGTCAAAAATGGAAGTGACATCTTTAGTTTATCTCAATATACTTACATATTAGTAATTATTGATAATCCTTAATAGATGTATTTAATTATAAACACACTAGACTACATTCTCTAATAGATTGTGAATACTTTAATTATACACACACTTTTACATACCCTTAATAATATTTTCTCATAATCAATGCACCCAAGTGCATCACCCTGATTGCAAACCTAGTAACACTATTAAATCTTTGCTCCAAAATCGCATGCCTCTCCTCAAGCTTCTTGAAGCTCCTTTTCATGTCTCCCAACCCCTCTACAATATTTTGCTTTATGACTGCTTTCTTCTACTTTTACCTCAGTAGCCATGTCTGATAGGGCAACATTGGGGCAAATATTATGAAAGAATTAACAATTTAAGATGAAGTTCGGTTGGTCTATACATGTCAGTCCAAGAGCGTAAGCTTGTGAAAGGTGTCCGAGCAATATGCTATCAAGGGATGCTAGTTGAGATTTGAGCGATTACGGATGCAACTAAAACACATGAAAGTGAACCTATGGAAAACTAAAAAAAAACTACGACAAATGAATCTATGAAAAACTAAAATCAAACAGCGACAGGAACTTGACTAAAACCTATTGAAATGATTTGGACAATAAAAAAATAAAAAATGAAAATGTCTTTCTACCAACAATAACAATATAATTATTTCTATTCACTAAATCAAAACTATGATAAAACATTAGTAATTCAAATTATAAGGAAACAATAATCATATTATACCAATGCAAATCGGATTACAAACTACTATAGGAACAACAAGCATATCATATTAATACAAATCAGATTACTAACTAATATAGAGACAACAATCAAATCAATTACTAATTCAAACAAAACTTGATATTAATGAAATACAAACATACCACACTAAAATAAAAAGTAGAAAACACACCAGACGTCCCAAGAAGTGGGCCCTCTCCTCAGTCCGTCAGGTGGTGAGATAGAACACATTGAGCATAGGGTTGATCAACACAATAGACAGTCTTTTATTTCTCAGAGAAATAGTACATAATTTTTTTTACATCTCTATATCATATTTCTTTATATAGATATCATGTACAAAGTGCATATAGGAAAGCATGGTCTATTTTTGGCCAGAGGCCAACAAACTATGCAAATTGAAACCATAAGTATGAAACTGAAATACTTGATGGTTTTGGCTGGATGTATGAAATAGTAGATTTAGACATAAAATCAGTTTTACCTTCTCCACTTTACAACAATATCTAATTTGATTCTCCTCCTTGAATTAGGTATAAGAAGAGTTTAATAATTTGAAAGATAAAACAACTCCCTTAAATCTCATAATAGGAATACTATGCAAATTTCCTAGCCATAAACATAAGATGGTAAAATCATCTTTTAATAGTAACAAAGCTGATAAATGTAGCTATGTAGATGATTTTGGTGATGCATTAATAAATGTATTAGTAGCACCAAGATAATATGGTAAATAGAAATGATCATTGGTTCATTCTCCAAAGTGCAACACGAGGAGCTTGTAAAATAGGTGACAGGAACATCTACACTTATAAATCAACATGTTGTACTTATAACAATTAGTAAAACAAATCAATAATGCATTTTCCATATTTTAATCCCAAAACTTCATTAAATACTATATATATATATATATATATATATATATATATATATATATATATATATATATATATATATATATATATATATATATATATATATATATATATATATATATATATATATGCAACGTAAAATAGTAAAATGGGTCGAAATGGGATGGAAATGGAATATGGAAATGAGTATGAAACTAAATGAAATATGCTATTAAATAGGTTGTAATTGGCTCTCATCAATGTCCTCATCCTCATCCACAATGTATTTCTTTCAGGAGGCTTTACTTTTTTCCCTTTTATGGGGGTGGGGGGGCAGGTTTACGTTTTCCACTACTAGTGGAGTCCAAGCTAGGAGGGCTCTCAGGTTTAGGCTTGAGTTCCACATTCACACATTTTTTCTTATTTATAAGGGATCTCCTTCTATATCTTAATTTGTTTAAGGATGTGGTGTGGAGAGGAATCAAAACTTTTGGTATCAAAAGTAGACATCAGCTCAGTCAAGATTTGGGGGGTCGAGGTAGAAATAGTTAGTTAGGGAGGACAACCTAAACACTAATAGGCTATTGGAAATATTAAAGACTATCTAGATTACTGAGAGGGGAGGGGTGAATCAGTAACCTTAAAAACTTTTAACAATTTTAGTACTTAATAACATAATCCAATTATCATCAATAGATCTAATCTACTGCATGCGTGAGAAACTGAAAGCATATAACACTGTGAACACAATATTTGGTGACCTAGAAACCTTCCAAATAGAAAGTAAAACTAGGGTGGGGATGATACCCACAAAACTTCAATACTGCAGTATAAAGTTGGCCTGTTAAGGCTTACAATGATCACTTCTAATGATCTGCCTTGTGAGGAACAATTAGGACTGCTAGGTCCACCTTGTTAGAGGTTTTACAAACATACAATGAAGTATGCACTCGGGAAAGAGATTTAAAGAAAAGACTATTAAGTCTACCCTGTTAAAGGATTTGAAGTTGATTCACCTATTAGGATGAAACAATAGATTTGACTTACAACTGAATTGCTGATTAAGATCCTTGAAGTACTGATCACCTCTATGTGATAGATGTAACTTGGCTACTCCAGGTATGACCTTGCAATACACTTTGTTCTGCTGTAGATTCACATTCACATGCTTTTCATTACATTTTCATACATACATTACACTTGGGTATGATACAATACATTACATATATACCAACTCAATTCTCATAATTACAAGGTCAGCCAATACACAAATTAACACCAATATTGCTGAGTCGGCCCAAATGTAGAAACTCAGGTTCTAAAAAATTGACTTGGTGAATTTTTGATACATGACATCCACTGTCATTACTCAACATCGTCATGCACTCAGTAGAAGTAGAGGCTCAGTCCATACTAATCACTTCAACATAGTTTTAAACTCGGTATACACTGGTGGCTCGATAGATGTAGTGTCACTCAGTAGAAACTGAATTCCATGTTTACCATGCCTGCACTCGGTAAACACTAATCATCTCATCACTTGGTTAACACTAACTTTGCTTCACAAGAACTGATGACTCGATAAACACCACAAATCTTGGTAACCACTGAATTGCTCAGTAAGAACTATTGGACTTCACACTGCCTAAATTCTCTTGGTAACCACTAGAATGCTCGATAGAAACTGTGAAGCTTGGTAATCACTGAATTACATGGAAAACACTGGAGACTGATCGAAGAGCTCAGTAACCATACATAATCTAAATTAGTGTTGTCACTAATAACAAACTTGACTTAATGCCAACAATCTCCCCCTTTGGTATTAGTGACAAAAACACTTATCAGCCAAAACTTATGTACAACATAGTGTGATATTGGCTTGGTATGGCATGATGATTTTTTTTTTTGATTTTTCAAAATTTGTCTTTGTAACTTTGATATATACACATTCCCTTTGCATATATCTCCTCCATACAATATACATATTGTGTCATACTAAGTATATCTTCTGGTATGGTATCTTTCTCTCATGATATACACAAATATCTTTCCTCCTTAAATATATACATGTCTCTCCTCCTTTTTGACAATAATGCCAAAGATTTATACACAACATACTTATATAGAGACACCAAAATGTGAGAGAAATTTGAATGTACCTTAAGAATAAGAGTTAAGGTCCTGTCCCAGTTTTCTTGCAAAATTTTGTAGGTTTGAAGTGCAACTTGGACTTCTGCAGAGAGCTCAATCATATGATCTGCAATTGAAAAATTGTTATCATGGATCAAAGTTTTAGAATAAGCAATATGCTTCTGCATTGTATCCATGATAGGAAGGATCATGTTTTTGATGTCTATGAGTGTAGACCAAATCCTTGCTTCATCTCTCAATAATTTTGCCTGCATATCTGATAAGAATCTGATCTGTATATGGTGTGCAGAGCTTGAACTAGGGTCAAGTTGCAACTTCTGTGTAGTAGCCTTCATATCTTCATCAATCTTATTCAATTTTCTCTTTATTTCTTTTGTATGCTCGGTGACATCACATAAATTTGCAAAAAGAGATGTTACATTAGTGTAGGAGGTTTCTAGATTTGCCAAAATTGAAGAAAGTTCTACCTGCTAAATAGCTATTTGCCAAGCAATGTTCTCAAGCACTTTATTATCAAACTTCTTCTTTACTTTCTCTATTAGCTTATCTTGGCCACTAGAATCCTCATTGAATTTGCTAACTGCCTCTTCTAATTGCAACAAAATGTGTTGAGAAGAATCAAGATCAACACCTATAGCCTCTGTCAAAATATTTTTAGCACTTTCTATAATCTTGAATTCTCTGTCTCTCTCTTCTCTTAATTGTTAGATTGTGGTGACTGATCAGGAAAGTACTGTACATACTTCATAAATAGTGGGGTTCGGGGCATCGCCCCGAAAAATTTTTTTTTTGGAAGTAGCCGACATCGACATGGTAGCCGACATAATATGGCCGACATGTTATAACCCTAAAGCGGTTTAATACTTGTATAAAAAGGGCTTAGGGTTGGGTATTTTTGATGTGTGGTGATACGAAATTGGTTCTTGCGGCGGTATTGAGCTGTAAGGGATTACGGATTGTAATCAGGTTGTAATCACTGGATTGTAATAAGATCGGACTTGCTGTTTGGTGGACGTAGCCCAGGGATTGGGTGAACCACGTTAAATCTTGGTGCCCTGTGTTCATTTCTGTGTGTTCTATTATTTTCTGTTATTGGTTATATTTGCATGTATTTTTATTTTTGTCCGTGGTTTATCCTAACAAGTGGTATCAGAGCCTAGTTGTTTCTCAGTTATCTTTTGCAGGAAAGTCTCACGGTTAAGTGGGAGTCTCACGGTTGAGTGGGAGCAATGGCAGATGATGGTAAGCTGAGGGTTGATAGGTTTAATGGGCAGAACTTCCAGTTATGGAAGATGCAAATGGAAGACTATTTATATCAGAAGGATTTGTGGAAGCCGTTGGAAGGAAAAGCCAAGAATCAGGGAACTATGTCAGAGGCTGAATGGGATCTTTTGGACAGAAAGGCACTTGGAAGCATTCGGTTATGCTTGGCACCATCGGTGGCATTTAATATTACAAAAGCAAAGACGACAGAAGATTTGATGAAAACCCTAGCGACACTGTATGAAAAGCCCTCCGCTTCAAATAAGGTATTTCTCATGAAGCGTTTATTTAATATGAAAATGACAGAAGGTGGATCTGTTGCAGATCATTTAAATGAGTTTAATACTATTACTAGTCAATTATCTTCTGTGGGTATCAATTTTGATGAAGAAATTAGGGCTCTCTTGATTTTGTGTTCTTTGCCTGAAAGCTGGAATGGCTTGGTAATGGCGGTTAGTAATTCTGTTCTTGGATCTAGTACCCTAAAATATGATGATGTGATCGGTGTTATTTTAAGTGAGGAAACTCGTAGAAAATCCTCAGGTGGATCAACATCAGGAAGTGCTTTAAATGCACAAAGCAGGGGCAGAACGACTGAAAGAGGAAGTAACTCTGGAAATCGTGGGAAATCAAGAGGAAAGTCAAAGGGGAGGAGGTCTCAATCGAGAGGACCAAATGATTGCTGGTACTGTGGGAAACCAGGGCACAAAAAGAAAGATTGCTGGACTCGAAAGAAAAATGAAGGAGATAAATCAGATGGAGACAAAGAGGCAAATGTGGTAAGTAACAAATCCGAAGAGGATGCTTTGCTTCTATCTTTAGAGAGTGTTGATGATTCATGGGTTTTAGATTCTGGTGCTTCTTTTCATGCTACACCTCATAGAGGATATTTCATTGATTATGTCCAAGGGGATTTTGGGCTTGTTTATTTGGGGGATAATGAACCTTGTCAGATTGTTGGAAAGGGAAAAATTAAGATTAAGTTGCAGAATGGGAATCATTGGCTACTACATGAGATAAGACATGTTCCAAAACTAAGTAGAAATTTAATTTCAGTAGGGCAACTCGGTGATGAGGGTTGTGTAGTTACTTTTAATGATAAAAATTGGAAGGTTTCAAAAGGTTCCCTTGTAGTAGCAAAAGGTGTGAAAGTAGGCACCTTATATCTTTGTACAGGTCATATTGTTCCTTCTACTTTGATTGTTTCAGAGAAAAATGAATATTCAGGAACAATTACTGCAGATGAGCAGGGAGAACAAATAGCTGCTGTGGATTCTGATACAGCGCTGTGGCACAATAGACTTGGGCACATGAGTGAGAAAGGTATGAAAGTACTTCATTCAAGGAAAGTTTTACCAGGTCTAAAATGTGTGAATATGGATTTCTGTGAAAGTTGTGTGTATGGAAAACAAAAGAGAGTGAGTTTTGTAAAGACAGGGAAGGAAAACAAAAAGGAGAAATTAGAACTTGTGCATACAGATGTATGGGGACCGGCTCAGGTATCTTCCCTTGGTGGCTCTCATTATTATGTTACATTTATTGATGACGCAACTAGAAAAGTATGGGTTTATTTCCTTAAACAGAAATCCGATGTATTTCAAACTTTTAAGAAATGGAAATGCTTGGTTGAAAATGAGACTGGTAAGAAATTAAAATGTCTCAGATCTGATAATGGTGGTGAGTATTGCAGTCATGAATTTGAAGATTATTGCTCCACTAATGGTATTCGTAGACAAAAAACTGTTCCAAGGACTCCACAGGAAAATGGAGTGGCTGAACGCATGAACAGGACTATAATGGAGCGCGCAAGGAGCATGAGGTTGCATGCTGGGTTGCCCTTACACATGTGGGCGGAGGCTGTCAATACTGTAGTATATTTGATTAATAGAGGTCCCTCTACTCCTTTGGGCTGTGGTATTCCAGAGGAAGCATGGACTAGTAAGAAGGTGAGTTATTCTTTTCTCAAGACCTTCGGTTGTGAAGCTTTTGCTCATATAGACTCTGAAAATAGAACCAAGCTAGAAGCTAAATCAAAGAAATGTGTCTTTGTTGGATATGGCATTAATGAATTTGGTTATAGGCTTTGGGATTTTGAAAATCATAAAATTATAAGAAGCCGGGATGTCATATTCAATGAAAAAGTGTTGTACAAAGATCTGTTGCAGCAACATGAGAAGAAAGAAGATGATTATGTAGTGCTGGATGATACTCCAAAAGCTGATGTTCCAGCCATTCCTCATGATGTGCAACAACCGCAACAACAAATACCACATACACCAGTGAATGTTAGACGGTCAACAAGGCCAATTAGACCTCCACAAAGGTTTTCTCCCTCTTTGTATTCTATTTTACTTACTGATGCTGGTGAACCTGAAAGTTATGATGAAGCTGTGCAGGTGGATACTAAGATTCAGTGGGAGTCTGCAATGAAAGATGAAATGGACTCTTTGCTGAAAAATAAGACATGGGATTTGTGCAAGTTGCCTGCAGGTAAAAAGGTTTTACAGAATAAATGGGTTTACAGGTTGAAAGAAGAGGAAGGAGGTAAGAAAAGATTTAAGGCTAGGTTAGTTGTAAAAGGATTTGCACAGAAAAAAGGAATTGATTTTGATGAAATATTTTCTCCTGTTGTTAAAATGACTTCTATTCGTACTGTTTTAAGTCTTGTGGCTACTGAAGATTTGCATTTAGAGCAGATGGATGTTAAAACAGCCTTTCTTCATGGTAATTTGGATGAAGAAATATATATGGCTCAGCCACAGGGTTTTGAGGTCAAAGGTAAGGAGAACTTAGTGTGCCAATTGAAGAAAAGTTTATATGGCCTGAAGCAAGCACCTCGGCAATGGTATCTGAAATTTGACAGTTTTATGCATGAGCATGGATATAATAGGTGTCATTCAGATTACTGTGTTTATTTTAAGAGGTTGGATGATGATAGCTACATTATTTTATGTTTATATGTTGATGATATGCTTATAGCTGGGTCTAACATGGATCATATTAAGGGGCTGAAACGCCAATTAGCACATGCATTTGCTATGAAGGATTTGGGGGCAGCAAAACAAATCCTTGGTATGAAGATTTGCAGAGATAGGAAGAACAAAACATTGACGCTATCTCAAGCTGCTTATGTTGAGAAGGTGTTGCAACGTTTCTCTATGGAGAATGCTAAAGCTGTCAGCACACCTTTACCTGGTCATTTGAAATTGACTAAGGAGATGTGTCCCAAGACACAGGCAGAGGAGGATAAGATGTCCAAGGTACCCTATGCTTCAGCTGTAGGAAGTTTGATGTATGCTATGGTATGCACTAGGCCAGATATTGCACATGCAGTGGGAGTCGTTAGCAGGTATATGAGTCATCCAGGTTTTGAGCATTGGAATGCTGTCAAGTGGATTCTCAGATATTTGAGAGGAACATCCAATAAGTGTTTACACTTTGGGGGCTCTACTACTGATTTACAGGGCTATGTTGACTCAGATTTGGCTGGGGATATTGATACCAGGCGGAGTACTACAGGTTATGTCTTTACTGTTGGTGGGGCAGCCGTGAGCTGGGTTTCTAAGCTACAGAAGATTAATGCTCTTTCCACTACAGAGGCAGAGTATGTTGCTGCTACAGAGGCTGCCAAAGAGATGATATGGCTTCAGTTCTTCTTGGAAGAATTGGGACATCCTCAGAAGGATAATTTTTTGTTCACAGATAGTCAAAGTGCCATTCATCTTGCTAAGAATTCAGCTCTGCATTCTAAGACCAAACACATACAGTTGCGGTACCATTTCATTCGGTTAGTTTTGGAGGATGGACAGTTAAAGCTGGAGAAGATACATACCAATGAAAATCCAGCAGATATGTTGACAAAGGTTGTCACAAGGGAGAAGTTGAACTCCTCTTCAGCTTCAGTTGGTCTTTTAGACTAAATGTGAATAAAAGAACAGCAGAGTCCAGGGTGGTTTGATCCAGTGGGAGCCCCATGCGGTAGTTGTATTGCTACAGGATCAGTCTCCAAGTGGGAGATTGTTGTTTAGTGTGGAGCCTGATCAGTCCCCAAGTGGGAGATTGTTAGATTGTGGTGACTGATCAGGAAATTACTGTACATACTTCATAAATAGTGGGAAAATTTTTTTTTTGGAAGTAGCCGACATCGACATGGTAGCCGACATAATATGGCCGACATGTTATAACCCTAAAGCGGTTTAATACTTGTATAAAAAGGGCTTAGGGTTGGGTATTTTTGATGTGTGGTGATACGAAATTGGTTCTTGCGGCGGTATTGAGCTGTAAGGGATTACGGATTGTAATCAGGTTGTAATCACTGGATTGTAATAAGATCGAACTTGCTGTTTGGTGGACGTAGCCCAGGGATTGGGTGAACCACGTTAAATCTTGGTGCCCTGTGTTCATTTCTGTGTGTTCTATTATTTTCTGTTATTGGTTATATTTGCATGTATTTTTATTTTTGTCCGTGGTTTATCCTAACATTAATTGCTTCTGCTTGGCTTTCTTTTCAACAAGCTGACTGACTAATCTCATCTAATCTATAGTAGCATTGCCAAAATATAATTTGAGAATTTCAATATCCTTATCCAAATCTAGATCTTCCTCTATTTCCTTTCCATTGATCAAAAATCTTGGTTGAATCTTTGGTTCAACTTTTGAAATTAATGCTTTAGATTTTGGAACACAAACAATAGTGGAAATAGTAGGGCTAGCAGTAAAAACTTGTATAGTGCCTACTGGTGGAGTACTTAAAGAATCCAAAACTGATGTATTTACCAAACTTCCCAAAATTGAAGTATTTATAGGTGAAGTATTGACAGAAGTATTCACAACTGAAGTAGCCAAAACTAAAGTATCTAAAACTATACTTACTAGTACAGGACTCAAAATTGTGGAACACTCTTTATCCATTGTAGAGACTAACTCAATAGCTGAAGGATTCTCTAGCTTAGTAGATGAAGTGGTAGACACTTCCATTAATGATGTGCAAAGTTGATAGGTAGCAGGAACTGATTGGACATTTGATGTGTCGATGGTTGTCACAATCAAAGTTGCTAAAGCTGTCTCCACGCTTGATGATGTTGCTATTTTTGCTGGAGAGTGAGGAAGGGAGGCTATGACAATTGCAACTATCTTAACTAGATCACTCTCTTCTTCATCTTGCCTAGCTTCCTCTTTAGCTTCATCCTCTTTTTCTTCTTCATCATCCTTCATCAATTCCTAGTATTCTTCAGCAACAATAGTGACAAAAGGAGTGTTGTCTTCCTCATTTTCTTCATCCTTGTCACTGTCATCATCTTTGATTTCAACTAGATTCTCACTATATTTGTGAAGATGGAACACATTTTCCCATAAGTTTGTAGCATTCTTCACAACATACTCAACATCTTTCATTAAAACAAGACAAGTGTTGAACTTTAAAGTCATTTTGCTCTCATTGTCTTTTAATGCTTTATCCACCTTTGCATATATCAAGTTGGGCACCAACTATTTTAGTGTTTGAGCAAAAATGTCCTTGATAGTCTATATGGTGTTCTCCCATCTAATCTTGACCTTATCCAACAAAATTGCAGGGACTTGTGATGCAAACTGATCAGGAGAGAATTTCCATCTGCCTAACTTGTCCCTGATCACATCTTCAACTTCTTTCTATTCTGCTGGAGTCCTGGTCTCATATTTGAGTGCTTTGAAGTTGTTTATTCTAGCACCTTCTCTTAATTATTTTAGTCTTTCCTAAAATGTGGGGAAGAGGTCAGTTGAAGATAACATCACTATCTGCTTTCTTCTTGGATCTCCTTGCGAATATTGCAAATGAAGGCTTGGGTGGCTTGGTGATAATCACGTTGCCTTTCTTTCTTGCAATCTCTTCTTCCTTCTTAGTTTCCTCTTCATTTTTAGATTCCTCCTCATCTTCACCTTTTCCTTGGGTAATCATAAGAGGGGCACTTGCTATTTTCAATTTTTCTATCCTCCTCTTTCCCTTGTTCATAGCCTGTGGAAGCTTGATCTCAAGTTTAATTCTTGCTTTGGCCTCATCATAGGTTCCAAAGAGAGGTGCCTTTGGATCTACAGGCTCATTAACTAGGGCTTCAATTATCTCTTTTGCCTCATCAATATTAACCTCGTAAGGAAGAGGTTTTACCCACACTATTCTAGGCCTTACTACTTGGATGTATACTCTGTCACTATCAACCATAAAACAAACATCATCCTTATAATCTTCAACCAACTTCTGTGGTATCCTGAACCTGTTATTCATCTTTTCTTTGAAGGATTCAAAATAATTATCCATGATGCTATCAAATATTTCACTTATTTCATCTATAAACTCATTGATCTAGTATAAGACTGGTCTATCTTTTCTCTATACAATTGTGCCTTTAGAGGGGAAAAACTTTTGAACCTAGAAAAACAAGCATGTCAATAGTGAACCAAACTTGCATGGGTTATTCTTAGAGGTCCTAATGCTTTCCATATTCTTGTTTAGCTGCTTCAAGTCTGCTAGGTCATATGCCAAATTCTTCTTAACAACCTTATAAGCTAGGTCAACTGCTTCACACTACACACTATTGAGTTGACTTGAACTATAAATCTTATGTGCTATCACATGAATGCCAAATTTGAGTTCTATGTTAGATATACTACTAATTTTCATTCCTCTGCTATCCCACTTGGCTAGGGTTTTCTTCTGTAGCTCATCCTGGCCCAGGGTTTTTGTGACTTTGGCTTTGGTAAGCATAGGGAGACCAATAATGCGATGAATCATTTTCTTTGTAATCAGAACTGGCTGCTCTAATCATAATTGACCATTATGAACTCGGCTTAAAATATACCTAATCCATTTGATTTGAAATTTTCATGGCAGGTGAGGAATATGGGTTAAGCCTTTTTCTTCCAAGTGTTTATGCTCGGGTTTAAGAATTCCATCCACACAGAGTTTACTTAGGACATTGTCCATTTCTAGGGTTCCTATCTCCTGAACTGCACATTTGAAATGAGTTCTAATGTCATTAATGAGAAGTACCTTGGGTGGTATCTATGACTGAGCTCCATTCCGGTCGAGGGTTTCTGCGATTGTTGGCACCAATTTGAAATTTGGAGCTTTCTAGTCAACACCTCGCACCAACATTTCATATCCTTTCTTTTCCTTGCTGTTGCTGCTACTATTGCATGCCATGATTACTCAGTAAATTGAGAAAATTCTTTGAAAAAATTTTGCTGGGAATTTTTCTCAAGATAGCTGGTATGCTCTACAAATCGCTATATGCTAAATTCACAATGGAAATGAAGTTAATTTCTTGCCTTTTGATAAAAACTTCCCATTAATGCTCAGTACGATGAGAGCCATAATGACATAGTGCGTGATAGCTTGTCATCCACTATCTATATAGATTGATTGGTAGAGGCTTGTAACTCAGCAACCAAACATAACCTTGTTACTCCCAACTTCGCTCGGTATGACCCAACCTTACTCAATGATTACTAATACTGAATTTTTGTGATCCCTTTGTATTTGGAATACTAATTTGGATATTTTCTTCCTTTTAATTGGAACTATTTTAAGATGTGACCTTGAAAATATAGTTCCAGTTCTTCCTTAAGAACTTAATTGGAAATGGTGGAGTCACCCACTTCTTGAGTGACTTGACTACCATCACTTGAACTAGCTTGCTTGATAGATTTAGGAATCCATTGCTATCTCATTTGCTTTCTGATGCTATCAACTTTTGCTTTCTTTTCATCTTCAACTCTACCTATATTCATGCAATTCTTAGCTATATGACCAAGTTTAGTAGATGTGTAACATCTTATGGTAGTATCCTTTCTTCTCATGTGATGTCTAACACAATTTATGCCAATGTGTCCATATTCTCCACGTAATGACATCTACACCAAGTATTGTAGTCCCAACCAAATATTGTCTTCACAAATTGTTCAGATGGATTAATGGTTTGGATCTTCATTTAGATGCCTTGTGACCTTGTTTCTTGCATTTGTGATACTTGCCCTCAAACTTTGGTTTTTCTTTGCATTCATTAGCTTTATGACCATGCATACTGCAATTGTAGCATTTTCCATTAAATTTTGCCTTTCCATTATTCTAACATTTATTTGATGTATGACCTATCTTACCACAGTAATTGCAAGTAGGTTCTTTTATTCCTTTGAATAGTTTGTTTGGAGAATTCACCTTCTTCTTTGTATCCAAGTCCTACTTTGCCCTTTTGCCTATCAAGATTCTGCTCATTTTTCTGATTCAATTGATCCATGTCTACTTGGGATTTCATTATTCTTTCATTGAGTTTCTTTTTAGAATTTAGATCAACTTTCATCCTTTCATTGATTTTCTTTTTAGTATTTAAATCATTCCTTAACCTTTCATTTTCAGATCTCAGACTCATGATTTCTTCATTTGCATTAGAGAGTTGATTGATAAGACTTTCTTGCTGAAGGGATTGATTTTGAATTTCATTGTTCCTTACCTCCAAGTATTCTTTTTCCTTATTTCTATGTTCTAAGATTTCACACAATCTTATTGACTGAATTTCTTGTTCTCTTTTCAATTTTCTTACTTCTTCTTGCAGTGAGCCATTATTTTCTAGGAGTTCTTTGATTGCATCATTTGATTCATCTGAACTGCTTGAGGGGAGAAATTCTTCAATATTCTCTTCAACATACTAGTGGTCATTCATCTATTTTGCAAGTTCCTTCCTTCCTTTTAGGGATTCAGAAAGATGCTCTTTTTGTTTCTTGAGTTGAGCTATGGCCATCTCCAGATCTAGCTTTTCATTGTCAATAACTTTGTCAAGTCTAAATATCTCCATTGTCCTTGATCTTTTCTCAAGCTGTCAAAATTTATCCTGAGAACCACAATGCTCTAATACCAATTGTTGGAAATATTCAAGAGTAGCTAGGTTACTAAGAGGGGAGGGGTGAATCAATAACCTTAAAAACTTTTAACAATTTTAGTACTTAATAACATAATCCAATTATCATCAATAGATCTAATCTACTGCATGCATGAGAAACTGAAAGCATATAACATTGTAAACACAATATTTGGTGACCTAAAAACCTTCCAAATAGAAAGTAAAATTGGGGTGGGGATGATACCCACTAAACTTCAATACTGCAATATAAAGTTGGCCTATTAAGGCTTACAATGATCACTTCTGATGATCTGCCCTATTGGGAGCAATTAGGACTGCTATGTCCACCTTGTTGGAGGTTTTACAAACATGCAATGAAGTATGCACTTGGTAAAGAGATTTAAAGAAAAGACTGTTAAGTCTACCCTATTAAAGGATTTGAAGCTGATTCACCTGTTAGGATGAAATAGTAGATTTGACTTACAACTGAATTGCTGATTAAGATCCTTGAAGTATTGATCACCTCTATGTGATAGATGTAACTTGGATGCTCATGATATGACCTTGTAATACACTCTATTCTATTGCAGATTCACATTCACATGCTTTTGATTACATTTTCATACATACATTACACTTGGGTATGATACAATACATTACATATATACCAACTCAATTCTCATAATTACAAGGCAGGCCAATACACAAGTTAACACCAATATTGCTGTGTCGGTCCAAATGTCAAAACTCAAGTTTTGAAAAACCAACTTGGTGAATTTCTAATACATGGTGTCCACTATCATTACTTAGAATTGTCATGCACTTCACAGAAGTAGAGGCTCAGTCCATACTAATCACTTCAACATAGTTTCGAACTTGGTATACACTGGTGACTCAGTAGATACAGTGTCACTTGGTAGAAATTGAATTCCATGTTTACCATGCTTGCACTTGATAAACACTAATCATCTTATCACTCGGTTAACACTAACTTTGCTTCACAAGAATTGATGACTTAGTAGACACTATGAAGCTTGGTAACCATCGAACTGCTCGGTAAGAATTGCTGGACTTCACACTGCTTGAATTCACTTGGTAACCACTGGAATGCTTGGTAGAAACTGTGAAGCTTGGTAACCATTGAATTACATGGTAAACATTGGAGATTGATCGAAGAGCTTAGTAACCATACATAATATGAATAAGTGTTGTCACTAATAACAAACTTGACTTAATGCCAACATAGGTGGGGTAGGGAAATTTTTTGTTGAAATTGAATAGTTTGAACATAAATTCCTGGTGAAGGATGTTATAAGGTTTATCTTTTTTCATCTTCTCCCTAAGCTTGAGATTATTATCTTCCATGGAGTGAAGTATGAGGTAGGGAAACAAGATGAGATCATGATTCCAAAAATGGTTTAAAATGGGGAAATGGTAGAATTAAAAAATTATAGAATGTACCCTCTAAGGTGACATAGTACATGATAGCATAAAATACCTCTTTCCACAGATCTAAAAATGCTATTCTAAGAAAACCTCCACACTCACAATTTGGACTTTCACTTGGGCAGAAGAATAGGTTGAGGTTGGCTTCATCTGCAACATAGGTTTTTTTTACCATTTTTGGACATCCAAGGAGAAACCAACAACTTTAGCAATGACTTCCTTATTGATTTGAAATGAGATCTCATTCACCACCACACACTTTTTGTTTCAAGTATTAACAAATTGCATAGAGACAAACTCATCATAACCCTTAATACAATGCATAAATGACACCAAACCACCCTCCTTGAGATAAGTCTAGGCGGACTCATTATATTTCTCAATGGAGATTGACTTGATGTGAATAGGGTTTCCACCCATTTCTCTTCTCTCCCCCAAATCCTCAATGAATCCTCAAAAATATCTGACATTACCTTAGCCAGCTTGAAATGTAGACTAAAAAAACTAGTAAGCCCAACACTTGAAAATCTTGAGAATGAAGCAATTGAAATGGTCAATACCCAAATGAAAAGACTCCAAGTAATAACTACCCATTATGGACACACTCTACCTTGCATCATAACGAGCCTTAGTACTTTCCTTTTGATGTCAACCATAAATTCTTTCACCATCAATACAAGTACCTTCATTAATTACAACAATTATCCTTTAAATCCTAACAAAATTGCACCAAATCTTGTAAAAGTTGATGTTCCAATTAAAAAAATCTCTCCCAAATTGAACACCACTTAGCAAACCAATCAAAATCCTCACATAATTAATGATATTATGGCCACCTTTTGGAAAGACACTTGAAATAATGATTACTAAACAACATGTAACTTTACTTGGAAAAATATTCAACTCCATAAAATTGTTTAATATCCCATCAAAACTCTCCTAGCTACACGTGTCAGTTGTTGTGTCCCCAATTGAAGCCAGTGCATCCACAACCTTGTTTCCTTTGTGGTATATGTGCTAAATAGCTACTTCATAAAATCTCAAGGTGAGGTTATGGGCATCCTTAATGACTTGGGAAATATTCCATCTAACTTTACTTTTCCCTTTAATTACTTTGATAATAACTTGTGAATCTCCCTCCACCTCCAAGTTTTGAATACCAATTAAACTAGCATGCTTGACCCCCCAAAACAGACCCATAGCTTGAAAAAAGTTTCGACTATGTTCACCATAGTTGCCAACATAGCCCATCACTAGATTACCTTTGTCATTCCTAATATTGCCACTTGAAGTTGCATAGCCTTCCTTTACAAACTCATCAAAGTTAAGTTTGAATTAGGGGGAGCATGGTGGTTCCCATCTCACTTGTTGTCTAGCAAAAAGTTTGGAATTGTCAAATTTATAAATAAAATCCATTATTCTCTAGCTATCATCAATAATAAATTCTTGGGGTGTTGGGGGATTGGGGTGGGGTGGGTGGGGGGGTGGGCGATGCATTCTCGTAATAGGTTAACAATCATTTGGATGGTGACTAGGGGGAGATGATCTATACCTAAAAAATGTGATTGTTTCTATCCTTCCACATTTTCTAGAACACATACGAAAGTAGAACCTTCCATAACATTCTAATGAGAGGGTCAATGGCAAGAGGCTTCCAACCTAGAATAAATTGTGGAAGGTCACCATTGAAAACCCATTAGACTTTGAATCTATGTACATAATGTCCAACCACACTTCCTTGGCATAGGTGCAATGGATCAAAAGATGGGTGAAAATATCCTCCCCCATTTGACACAATGTACACCTGCTAACAAATTGAAACCCTCTTCTCTTAAGGTTATCGATTGTAAGTATGCTTCAATACAAATTTCCAACTAGAAGAAATTCACCTTCGAGATTATTCCTGAATTCCAAACATATTTCTAGTTGCTACACTCCTCATGACCAATAGCGATATTATAAGTAGATTTAACATTGAACTCCCCTGAGGCATTAGAATTCCACACAACAACATCTTTAGAAGGGAAGGATGAAACTCTATATTTTTTAATTTTATGAACAACAACAATTGGACAAGAGTGCACCCAATCCAATTATCCTCCCAAAATTTGATCGTATTTCCATCCCCATTCACCCATTTGATACCCTTCCTCAAGAGTTTCTAACTATAAACAATATTAGTTCAAATTCTTGAGCCCAATTCGAGGTCAATGTTACCAAGGTTGTACTAAAACACATCTCCTCTCAAATATTTTGCCTTCATTAAATTGCACCATTCGGTCTCATCCTTGAATAATCTCCAACCAATATTTTCCAAAAGAACCCTATTAAGGTTAGCTATAAATCCCCTCATATTTAGACCCCCTGAGATTTAGGTTTGTAAACCTTTTCCTAGGCTACACTTGACTCATTTTGGACTTCTCCTTCATTCCAGACCATAGAAAATTGCATTGGATTTCTCAATAGAGCGTCTTAACTTTTCCATATATTTTGAATAGAGATAAGAAATAAATTGGGATTCCTTGTAAAAAGGCTGCAAAGAATTACAACTTACTAGCACTACTTAGAAATTTCCTCTTCCACCCAGCCAGCTTATGTTGCATACACTCCACAGTCAAGTTCAAAACTAGGAAGTAACCTCCTTAATGGTAAGGGATAATTCAAGGTTTGTGTTTGGGAGGTTAGCCCATTGATGCTACAATTCCCTTGTAATTATATCTTGCAAGTATTTGTCAGTGTTGAAAAAATAGGTTTTTCTCTTATGATAGTTAATAGATTGACCTAAAATATTAGCATAGTCACCTAGAAGCTTCTTCTAGCATCTAGGTTCTCTAAAAGAAGATATCCCAAATAGGAGGTGTCATCCACAAATTGCTAGATGACCTTTGAGGTGAGAGTAGTGGCCAGCTTGATACCTTTTATGTGACCCTGCTTCATCAAGACCAAGAAGTTTCTTCCAAGTACCTCCACCATAATGATGAACAAATAGGGGGAGAGGGGCCCCCCTTTGTCTCAATCTCCTAGCAGACTTAAAGAATTTCCATGGGATTTCAGTATAGAGAACAAAAAATTGAACAAAACTGACAACCTCCTTAATCATGAAAATAAATCTATCCCCAAACCCAACCTAGTCAAGATATTAAAAAAGGAATTCATGTTTAAATTTCATAGGCTTTTGAAATATTAACTTTCATAGCCATACTTGGATTCTTTCTCTTCTCCATAGAATGCATAACTTCATGGGAGGTAATAGCCACATCCAAGATTTGTCGGCTTTGGACAAAGCCATTGTGAGATGGACTAATAAAATTATACATAAGGGATTTTAGTCAGTTCACCAGGATATTGGATAGGATTTTGTACACCATGTTGCAAAGGTTGATGGGTCTAAAATCCTCCATCCTAGTGGGTTCACCAACTTTCAGGTCTAGGACAATGTAAGTCTGATTAAACTCATTGAGGAATCTCCCTTTCTTTATGACATCTCTTATAGCATAGGTAGGTCATATTTGATGATTTCCCAAAGCTCCTAGAAGAAAGTAGGTGAGAAGCCATTAGAGCCTAGTGCTTTAGAGCAAACAACTGCCTTGACCTCCTCAAATTCCATCTTCCTTACCAAGTCATTATTCATTTCTTTGTCTACCACTTGGGTGATTATTATAAGTAATTCCTCACTTTTATTGTGATCCCGAGGAAGCATAGGTTGATTGTAGATGTTGTGGAAATAATTAGAAGCCCAATTTTTGATGTCATTCTCCTCTGTAAGTACCCAATTCTGGTCATCCAACAATTTAATTATAGTTTTCCTTTTCTTGTGCTTAGAGGTAAAATTTTGAAAGAAGGTATAATTCCTATTCCCCTTCATAAGCCATTGGATATGAGATCTTTGCTTCTAGAAGATCTCCTCCTTCCTTACTACCTCCTTCCATTTACCTCTTGGCTCTCTTTCCTCATTGATAGAATCCTTTGAAACCTCCCCAATGGAAAGAACATTTTGGCAATCCTCGAGCTTCTTTTTAATGTCCTTTTTCTGCTTGAAAATATCTACAAATGTTATTTTTTTCCATCTACTAATTTCATGCTTAATTATTTCCAACTTCTTTTCAATCCTAAACATGGTCATTCCTTCCACTCTAATGCCCTACCACTTCTTGATATAGTTCCCATATTGTGGGTGCGAGTGCCACATAATCTCATATCTAAAAGGTTTGTAACCTTGAGGGTTGCATTTAACCTAGCTAAACAAGATCATGGAGTGATCATAAACCATCCTAGGAAAATCCTATAGGCAAGAAAGAGGGAGGAATCCCAACCAAAAAAAATCAGCACCCTATCCGACCTCACTTGGATGAGGTTGCTACCCATTCTATTATTAGACTAGGTGAAGGGGGAGCCTTGGAGGTCAATATCTAGGAGGTCATTGCATCTAAGAAAGTTATTCAAATCATACATGATATCCAAGTAATCCTCTAATCCTCCCAAATTTTTGGAGGGATAAAGAGGTGTGTTGAAAACATCAACACATATCTCATTGGTAGCTTGAAGCAAATCAGTAACACTTAGAGGCCTCCTCCAAAACTTACAGGATTTTTGCCTAAGTATTAGAAGCATAGAAGTAAAATAAAAGATAACTAAGAGCCTTCTCCATAAAATCAACCACCAAGAAATGAGGATTTGAAAAAACTTTCTCTACTTGAATCCTATTGGGGTCCCCATCTAGTTACAATGCCTCCAAATGCACCAGTTGCCTCACTGTAAGAAAAACTTGCACCAGGCCATATATAAGCCACCAAGTTTTCAAAATTATTTATTGACATTTTAACCTCTTGAATAAGAGTTATATCCACTTTGTGTTTTATAATGTTCTTCTTAATTATATACTACTTCCTAGGGCTATTGAGCCCCCTAGCATTCCAAGAGACAATCTTCATTTCCTACATCTCTGATTGACTTCCAAGGTAAGTTGAGTACCTTGAGAAATGTCCCTTGTAGTTTCCTTTAACTTGATGAATTTCTATGGAGGTCTTCCAACCTTAGAATTATAGCCCACATTATTATTAATGGTTCCCTAGTTTTTCTCTTCATTGTATTCCATTCCTCATTTGGGTCAGCCATGGGTTGGGTGGGAATTGATAGATAATCCAATCTCTGAATAGATAGGAAAAGAAATTCTTGACAAATTGAAAGGGACATAGGTAGCTTATATGACATAGGGATATAGGAAACTTAAGCATAATCAACTCAACTTTAGCTTATAAACAACCCTGCTTAGAGTTACACACAAAAGCAACATATAAAACAATGTTGATAAGGAGAGATTCTAGAATTTTACTCGAATCTAATTAATAAGAAATAAATTTTAACACAAAGCCTCAACAATTGGTAGTGACATTGATGTAATAATTTAGAGAAGTTTGTCAACATGCCCGATTGTGAGGCCTTTTGGGTTTCAGCCATATACAATGAAATTATGAAGTTAGAATCCAAATTTGCATCCTATCCTATTTCTCAATTATCCCATATCATCCTTTTCTCTCCTACCATACTAACTACCTCTAACCAAGGTTCTTATATAGCCAGCTAAGCCATAACTTGGCTAGTCAAGAATTTAATTACATTATAGGTCCAACCTAGGGAGAGTAAATCAAAACTGATGCTAACTAAAACATAAGGCATTGCGTACTTGAAGATAGATCCACACGTGTCTTAGGAGCTAGCTGCTAACTTTGTGACATGCCATGTTAACATCAAAAACCACACCAACGGAAACAACACACCTTGCTAGAAGGAAAAACATCAAAATAGAGACTACAAAGAACTATTCACAACTCAATAAATACAAAAAATAAAGGCTTTCTCTCTTAGGAGGAGGATCAAGGATAGGTCCTCATCAACTTTTCAAGTGCACAAAATACAACATCAACAACAAAAACAAATACTTCATGAACAAAAAATTGGTACATAAATCAAGATATATTTTTGGTTAATGCAAGATTGCTGAAAGACCCAAGATACTCTTGCATCATTATGAGTGAAGAACACTCTCCACACATCATCCCTCTAGCCTCCTTCTTACTAGCCAAATTCACAAAATATCCCAAGCCATCCTTTGTATCTCTTACAGTCTTCATAGGAGTCATACCTCACAAGTCACACCTATTTATCACCCTCAAGAAACTACTTCTGCATCGTCCTTCCTTGTGTCTTGGTTCATCAGAGGAGTTTGAGTCTGAGAATTCATTCAGGGAGTCTTTTCCACTCTCTCAAACCCATCTTTAGGGATTTCTTTTTCTTCAAGACATTCCTTAGGTTACTTCCCCTCCTGATTTTTCAGAGAGGAGACTAGTTTAATCAAGTCCTTAGAGAAAGTATAGTCCTCCATCACCATTTTCTCTTCCCCAATAACATAAGTCTCCCCCTCCATATTTACTTTTTCCAACACTTGGTTTAAAGGGAGAGTGATAGAGTACTCTCCCTCGGTAGTGGATCCTCCATTATCACCTTCTCCTTACCCTTCTACCCCTTCCCTAGATCCTGAGTCATGGGACAATCAGTAATAATATGGCCATACACATTGCAATATTGACAAAATAAAGAAGCATTCTCATAAGTGATAGGTTGTGTCCAAACTTTCCATTTTGATTTCAAAACCAGTATACTAGGTAGAGTTTTTTTGATAGCCACATTCATGCAAACTATTTCATAAACCAGTCTAAATTTTCTTGAGGTAACATTATTTGTTCTAATAAAATGTCCAAATTAGTCACCAATCCATTCTAATATCTTTTTATCCCATAAATGCAGGGGAGGACCATGAATCCTTATCTAGAATTATAGAGAGGATCCATAGCTAGGTTAGACCTAGGTTTTGATTTGGCCAAAGTCAATAGATCTTTTCCAAATCTCCAAGATCTTGCAAAAATGGTGCACTTGTCTTCCTCGGAACCAAAATCGGATAAGAAAAGTTCACCCAATAAAGAAAAGACACTGAATCTAGTCCCTTAAGTCTCAATTTCATAGAGCACTACTTCCTTACCATCTCAATGGTCATACAAAAAGCAAAAGAATGACCCACTAAAGCTTGGGAAAACCTGAGTGAAATGTTCTCGATCACTGAGTCTGATAAGTAGATCTATGGGCCATCCTTACCGTGAGCAATCTTAGGTGTCACATCTAAAGACACATCAACTTTGTGTCCAAAAAGTAAACTTTTCCAACCTAGTTTAGGGATCTCCACCTTACCCAAGTCAGCATTCTTTAGAGGTTCCTAGGGAGTAGAACCACCAAGAAAAGTCAAATCACCCTATAGGTAGGGGGACCCAATCAATGACACCAACAACTTGGCATTGTGAGGGGGATCAATAGTTGCATATTGTGTAGAAAGGACATGACTCAAATCCATACAAAGCAGTGTTTGATCCATGGGTAGGGGAGGAGGGGGACCCTCATTAGAAGCGCACACCATGGGCGGGATTGTTAGAGCTCATTCAAAGGTACATATATACTATATTAATACTTTATTTTGATTGATATTTTTCATTAATATTTTAACTAAATAAATATATTTTTATATAGAAATTTTACTTTTTTATTTAAAATTTAAATTCTACTTGGAATTTCTCATTGACTTATCCCTTGAACCTACTTAGGTGAAAGTTCTAATTATTTGTACACACTATCATTTGCTCTAATAGATTGTAAGTCTATTAATGGTAATAATACATTAATAACAATTGATCAAGGATAAATAGGTTGAATTCAAAAATATAATAGATTTTTGAGTGTCCATCATAACTTTTTACTTTTAGATATCTAATAAAACTCAAGACTAATATTACATGTATAGTAGCTTGTATATACTTCGACCATAGTTGAATCACTTTATTTTATGAAATAATGAAATATTAAACCATAAAAGATATAAAGCTGAAAGGGCATATATTATATAGGTCATATCATATGTAAATTTTAATTATATATATATATATATATATATATATATATATATATATATATATATATATATATATATATATATATATATATATATATATATATATATCATAAAAATAAAATGATAATGTTAGTGGAAGATGTGTTGTCTTTCAAGGTTGATTGTTTTTCAAGGTTGATTTACATAATGCATGTATGGTATGGTAGAAATATATTTTGTATATAATAGAGATAATTTATGTTTATGTTATGCATAAATATGATTTATATAATTATTTATTTCTAATTATTGTTAAATATTTTTTAGGTTGATGCCACCAGCGTGGAGATAACAACTTGTTGAAATAATTAGGATTGAATTTACGCAAATGGTACATTATCAAATATCTAATCTTAATTGTTACAAAGTGATAAATAATAAAAAGACTTAATTAGCATTCCATTTTAAGTAAAGTATATAGAAAATGTTTTCTTAATGTAAGATAAAAAGGTCTATCTATTCTCTCAAGACATAATATGTATGATCATGAAATATGGAATTTGAAAGAAAATGTATATTTGCATTGTATAAATCATATTATAATAATTATGCATGTGTAATTTGAAACAAAAAAGTTCATTTTTGTTTTCTTTCAAGTTTAAAACAAATAAAAATATACAAAATGTGTATCCATTATTTATTATATGAAAGGTTCATTCATACTATTGTTCATATAAAAGCTATATTGTCGTAAAATGAAATGAGTTGTAAATGAAAATAATGTTAAATACAAATTTTAATGATAAATTAGTTAAATCTTATTAACATCATTGTTCAGTGTGATAAGTTGGGAACGTAACTACTATTCTAAAGTGATTTCTAATCATTTTAGACCATATGTCTATTTGTCAAAATTTGTAAGATTTTAATTTTTCTATGAATATCATTTCCTCATAAATAAGTTAAGCCTCATTATTGAATTTCAACAAATCTGTAAATGTGATTCTTTTTCAAGCACTTAACCTACATTTATTTGCATGCTTTTTCTTTTTTCTTGTCATGAATATTTAGTTTATCTCCAAAAAAAAATTGCTAGATTTTGTTCTTTTTCAATTGTGCATGGCACAAATACTTAGTTTTGTGTCAAGTTATGTAAATATTGAGTCAATGAATTCTAAAGGACAGAAAGTAGTCATGTTTCCTAAAATATCAATACAATAATGATACCACTAGATGGATTTTTTGAGTCTTGTGTTGTGTGCTAGAAAGTTCTCAGCTTGTGTTTTCTAGATAGTGTCAATACAATTAGGAACTAAAGGCAAGAGCCTGCAATACAATGGTAAATTGTAAGACTCTTATTTGAGAGGTCTTGATTCCAAATCTACTCAAATTAAATTAAAAAAATAAAAATAAAAATTAATCACAACACATAATAATTATAATTATATTATGATGATAAATCGTCATCTTGTTATTCTCACCATCATGATTCAAATTCCATTTGAGGATGAGGTCACCTTTATGTGACCTTAGCTCTGAATCAAAGTGAGGCGAGTGGACATTGAAGGAAAGCAAAGACTTCAACAAATATTGAGTTTCTATCAAAATTCATGAGGAGGGGTCCGCTAACTATAACTTATGCCATTTAGATTCAAATAGGTAAATGAGAGTATATGTTGATTGCCCTAAATAAATATTTTATAAGCAGCAAATGGGAGTATTAGAGCTTGGTAGAAAGCGGACTACCGTGTAATATTACAGTTGCAAATGCCCACACAAACATTTGTGCAAAATATGGAAGTTTACATAAGCTGGTGGGAAATGTAATAGGCCCAAAGAATGTGAAACTAAAAATATAAAATGAAAGAGCAAAAATATAAAATGTTGAAACTATTGATTCAGATTTTTTGAATACATTCGGAAACATATAGAATTGAAACTAACAATGATATTGAAATGATACTGAATATTATACTAGAATGATATGAATATTTACATTGATGTTTGAGCATCTTTATATAGTCTTATTTTCCCTTACAACAATTATTTTCCCTTACAACAACTACTTACGGGAATAACTTTCCATAACTATATATTGAACTAATTTTATTTATCTAATCTAAACATAGAAACTAACCTAATTAATGTAATAAATCTAACATTCCCCCCTTATTATATTAATTCAACAATCTAACATTCTCACTTATTATAAACTAACCTAACCTAATTAATGTAATAAGTCCAACATTCCCTCCTTATTACATTAATCCAATAAAAGTGAAAAGCCTTCACCAGTACTATTCCTCTGGAAACTTTGATGAAGCTCCTTCACCAATCTTTGAAAGTAGTCTACAACTTCAGATTGCAAATCCTAATCCTGAAGTTGAGCTCCTTCACCAATCTTTGAAAGTATTCTACAACTTCAGATTGCAAATCCTAATCCTGAAGTTGGGCTCCTTCACCAATCTTTGAAAGTAGTCTCCCTCTTTGCAACTTTAGATTGCAAATTCTAATCCTGAAGTTGCCCTCCTATCCCAATATCCCAAATTTAGACTATAAATCCTAAAGTTGACCTCACAATAACATTGTTTCAACCTCCCTTACACAACGAGACATAGTTCCTCCACAATTTTACATCTCCATGGAGTGTGCCTGATGCCTCCTGTGTGCTGCACATGAGATGCCTTTCCTCTGAAAGTCCACATATGGATGTCTTTCCTCTGAAAGATGACATCTCCTCCGAGTGTCTCTAATGCCCATTTTGAAATCTTTCCCCCCCTCACTCAATAGAAGGACAATCATGTAGCCAAGCCCCCTCTTTTTTTCAGGGACACAAATCCATCAAGTCCCCTCTTATCTTTAGGGATGAATTTTCCAAGCCCCAACTTTATAGGGACACAAATAGGTGCTTCCCATGCAATAATCATCTCTGAGCGAGAAGCTAGCTAGAGATGATAAGAATCCTCCAACCTTCATTTCCTTTAGCCTCCTATTTTATTCACAACAAATAGGGCCTGGTCATCCAAAATCTATTAAAAGAACTCTTCTCCCCATTGATTAACCTTCTCTGATACCACTGTAATAGGCCCAAAGAATGTAAAACTAAAAATATAAAATGAAAGAGCAAAAATATAAAATGCTAAAACTATTGATTCAAATTTTCTGAATACATTCAGAAACATACAGAATTGAAACTAACAATGATATTGAAATGATACTGAATATTATACTAGAATGATATGAATATTTACATTGATGTTTGAGCATCTTTATATAGTCTTATTTTCCCTTACAACAATTATTTTCCCTTACAACAACTACTTACAGGAATAACTCCCCACAACTATATATTGAACTAATTTCATTTATCTAATCTAAACATAGAAACTAACCTAATTAATGTAATAAATCTAGCATTCCCCCCTTATTACATTAATTCAACAATCTAACATTCTCACTTATTATAAACTAACCTAACCTAATTAATGTAATAAGAAAATGTGAGGTATAGACATCTAGGGATAAATGATAGAGGAATTTAGTTGGACTTCCATACCAAGAGACTGTATAATGATGCTCCTACTAGCTTCTTCTTAGGAAGAGATTTTAGTTTTATTCTAGAGGCAATCATCACTATTATTATGATAAGGCTTTTTAATCTGCTTCTTTCTTTCTATGAGTCTACAATATTTATTTAGTTGTCCCATTTGACTTAATAGATTATCTTTGAAATCGTCATAAGTAACATGCCAAATTTGTGCTATAAAATAGTTGAGGGGCTTCCTAGAGTGGTATGATAACTTGCATAACTTCTTAATGATCACAATGAACTTGAATAACTCCTGCAAGAGTCATAAATTTCATCAAAATTTAATTCATAAACATCACTTCCACTAGATAGATTTAGAATCAATCTCTCATTCCTTATTCCTCTATGAAATAGCATTATAATGATAATATAGTGATCTCCATTTGTCTTTATCTTTGCAAATTGAACACAAAGCCTTCAAGGAGTTCTTGCAAAGGCTCATCTTCCTTTTTTGTTGTACATAAAATATCATTTCAACCCTCCATCTTGTAATAATCTTGACATTTCATCAAAATTTTCTCCTTTCTATCAATTCACACGGTGATAGTAGTATGGAGCAAGATTTTTAATATTTTTTGGAATAAGGTTAAAGTGGGTTTTATAGGGATCCAAAACTCAATAAATAGTAGATTACATAATTATATCAATGAAGCCCAAAAGAAAATATATATTGTTAAACATATGAACCTTCATAATATCAAGCAAACCAACCAAAAAAGAACCAATGACAAATCAAAAGACCAATGACCAGAACTAGACACAACAAATCAAAATATACTAAGATGAGACAAAGACACAGAAACTAAACCAGCTCCATAAGAGCCTTAGCTACTTGGATCTTTGTAACCTCAAGATCCCCTTTAGTGTTCTTCCATGTGAAGGTCTCCTTCTGAATATTTTCTCTACTCCTCATCCTTTTTCTGGACCCTCAACACCCTCCTCATGTTGTTTTTTTATCCTTGCTGCTCAAATCCACATTAAGCAAGACCCATAATGTTGCATCTTTCAATGTCACTAGAAAATGTTTGAGCTTGTGTGCATCTATTTGATATCAATAATTGTTGCATAAAATGTCAAACTTAAACAAAAATATAGCAGGATCTTCTAGAGAAAGTGGACTTGAAAATAGGCAAGAAAGAGTGAGGAATATTTTTCATTTGGGCATATTCTTTGGGATGAGAACTAGGAAATTAAAATGTAATAGGATTATTATGTACTAATGCACAATCACACCCATGGCCATCATTTTTATGGCCATTTTTGATGCTACCTCTATTGTCATCTATGTTATTTTCAACTGTCATCATATCTTTAAGCATCCAAGAAGTCTAATGAACCAAAAATATTCTTTCAATTTATGCTTACCCCAACATAACTCAAAAGTGGACCTATAAATTGCTAGGTAAATTCATGAGAAGTGGAGGTGGAATATTCTTGTAGAAACTTGGGTAGTAAATGGGATGTACCTAGTGGAGATTCAACAAGTTGGTAGGTTCTATGACACATTTTTTCAAATCAAGCTTAACTTTTTCTTTTGTTACGTCCTTTTGTACAAATCTTCACTTTCTATCCCTATTATGATTCATGTATCTATATGCTCTATAATAACACAAATGAAGGTTAATCACTTAAGAAAGGTTGATGGTTGTGTGCACTTTCACCTTAGTGCACTAGTTTTAAGTTAACTTGCTACAATTTCAAGCCTTAAACACCTTTCCTTAAAAACTACACCAAATTGTTGGGACAAAAATATACCTAAGAATTAAGGTGAAATTATAATTTTGACCCTATTAGATTGGCTTAACCAATCTTTCATAAGTTCTTGTATTGTTTTCCTCAATTTTCCCCTAAGTGTCAGCTTTAGATAGATCATAGACCATTACAAGGACAAAAAACCACTCAGGCACTTAAAGTAACTTATTTGCAAACTCAATTAAAGGTTGCAAACCATTGCAACAAAAAAATATATGTTTCATACTAGATTTATAATAATACCACTACATTAGTCTTTTATAGTCCATGTGTCTTCAATAATTGCAATCCCTCCCTAACCATCCCCTACCATTTTGGTCACAAAATAATTATCATTGTTATAATATTTGGTATTTTTAAGAACCTTCTCTTCCTTTCACAAATTACTAAATATTAAAGTTCCTTCAACAATTTTTGATTTACCTATGTCACCCTTTTGTAAAGGAAAAGGCTAACAAAAGTATAACTATTTATCTTCAATAACATAAAAATGGTAGTATTATTTAGAATTTGAAAATGAAGTAAACTAATGAAATATGTAGAAATGGTTGAAGTTTAAGATTATAATTTTTAATAATTATTTGGAATAAGAAATGACATATTTTCCTAATTTTTATAGACAATTTTTTAATTGTTGAAAAACACTGAAAATTAGGGGTTTAGTTCCCACCACAAAACTATATGGAAATAAACTTATTTTCATTTGAACTCATACTATGTTATAGATAACACATATAGATAGAACAATCAAAAATAAAAATTGACTTTAGAGGTATATTTTCTCTTTTATAGTTATTCAAATTTCAACTCACCTGAAATCGATAGTTTTCATCTCCCACCACATTTTTCAAAAAAAATCTATTCTAACAAGAAGAAAAAATATGCATTCAAAAAGAGGACTCTCTCCTCTAGAACATCATATAATTTTTTTTTGATATGATTTAATATTTTTTTATTTCTCAAAATCAACATCTTTTCGAGTGTTAAAATATGTCCTTGTAGAATTTTTTTATTACAATATTTTATATCTAATTAAAACACTCTAAACTCTATATGAAAATATTCTTGACTTTGAGAACTATAAAATGGTGTTTATTTTACAAAAAAAATATCATAAAAAATAGTAAGATTATTGAAATGCTAATTTTCTGAAATATTTTTATTTCTTTAGTAATTCGATACAAACTAGTATAAAACATGCATTTAATAGACATTTCCAATTGGAAAAGTGTGAGGCCATATATAACTTAGCTAGAATTAATTTATCTAGATCATATGTTTGAGAAAAAATGATTTTTGGATAGAAATACTCAAATTTAGTCGTTCTGATAAGTCAGCCTAAAAGGTGACACAACTTTGTACTTTTATATGATTCAAATCTTTAAAGGTCATGCATTCTGTAGCAACCACTCTCTAGATTCTTCACCAGGAGAAGATGCAAGGTAAGGCAGAGGAGGAGGATGAGAGTTCCAAGAGACTCTATAGGTTCCTTTTAGATAACTAGCTAGATGTACTACTAGAGAAACCAATTGCCCCTAATGAGGAGAAAAAATGATGGCTTGGCCTTGTTCTATGTTGATGTTTTGTTATTTTTATGAAAGCTAAGCTCTGGCACTGTGTGGCCACTATAAAAACTTATTTAATGGACTAAAATATTGTTAGTTTTTTTAATATGTTGTTCTTGTTGGCTACTAGTATGTCACTATCAACTATAATGGTTTTTATAATAGTTTAGAAAACTTTCGTAGGTACTTATTTTTTGTGTGTTAATGGGCATGTAATGCCTCGCCAAGGGATCAAAGAATTAACCTAGAATTTCACTAAGTTTGGTAGCATTTTTTTAAAAAAAAATATGAAAGCAAATACCACATATAACTTATGCACAATAACATAAGCAATAGCAATGTCCATTTGAAAGTAAACATAACATACATAACAAATTACATTCTTTAAGGATCCCTTAACATAGAATTACATCTAAAATCAACTAACATTATTCAATCCATCAAATATAACAACAACATGAGATAATAATGATAAGTCCAATGTTTATACATTACATTTCTAAATGCTCAATCATCCACTATACATGTCACAGGGTATGAAAAGCTTAAAAGAATATACATATGTAGAATAAGGTACACCATCCTATTCTAATCCATGATACATAAAAGTAAAGATAATCACATGATATACATGATACATCATCATAGAAGATATACATCCATCATAAAGATCAAACATAATAAACTAAGTGCATGGTTCCTCCCAACCGTAAATAGCATCATTAGATTATCGTGGGCCCTAGCCATCCCTCTGTGCATAACATTCCAGAATCACCGAAGAGATCATCAATATTAACATAGTAGGAATGTCACTCCTAACATATACTATATCATATGCAAAAAGTAATCTAACATGCAAATAAAAGCATAAGATAACATCATCTAACATATGCTAATCATTAATGAAAGGATACATATCCACCATCATGAAGGACGCATCAGCCATGATGTCTCAATGAATCTCAAATGATAAGAGTGGAAAAACACTACCACCCGACTGCGTGGTACCTAAGTGGTCCACTCCCACCATGTTGAGGAGATAATCTCAAGTCCCAAACATGCTATCAAAATCACATAGCATAAATCTCTATAAGTCCAGGAATCCTAAAAGTATACTAACTCAAAGGTTCCAAGCACAAAAATGACATCTAATTCCCAGAGGCACACAAAGACATGTAGGAAACTACTATGCAAGCGAAAAAGTGTCATCGCATATATCATGTACAAGTTACCCTGGCAGTTAGCTAAACTCCACGGGTCCATACTGATCTCATGTAGCCACTAGTATCCTCTCATATTGACGAGGCATACTATGGAATGCAAGGTCGCAACCATGCGGTCTCTCTACTCCCATCCTAGCCTGTACAAGCACTCAAGGCATGGGCGAGAACCAAAACACTTATCTTTTTAGGTTCATTCAGTTAGTATTAGGTGTGAATGTTTTCACTTATTAATCCAACTTACAATGAGTTACCCTAGTAGCCTCTTAGGGCCCCGACCCCCATTGCAAGCCACTTCCCGACACTACATGCAGATATCCTACCCTAAGCTCATGGAATCATAAATCTCAAAATCACAAAAGATAATCCATAATAAAATCATCAAATATGCATAAAAGCATCAAATCTCCATGAGCAAGCATCCATAGAAAATCATCATCACAAAAACTCTCTATTGGCAACTGAAGTATCACTGATAATCAAAAGTATCCATTGGTTCTCAATAACCAAAATATATCTTAATCATACTGATCGAAGACTCCAAAATGGTTGAGTCAAGCATGTCACAACATGACATCATCAATAATAAATCCACATTTCAATCCCATCATGACGACTAGAAAATAACCAAGGATAACTGATCGATGACTCAAAAATATGGTTAAATCAAGTGTCTCAAATACATAAGAATCTCAACTATAACAATCAGTAATTACAAACATTACATAGAGCATTTCATCACATAACCATGGTTGGGTTAATAAAGATTGAGATTAAAATATCATCATGACATCACAATCACATAACCCTCAAGCCTTTGGTAGACGTCCTATAATTGGTCAACACTAGTCAACCCAAAACCCAAAACAATAGCATAAATAATACACAATGCAAACACATGTTTTGGTTTTGCTAAATTTACAAACTTGAATTTAAATGTAGAGGTCTCAGTTTATGTTTCCAAGTTTGGAGAATGAATGGAGGAACATTTTGTACGTTTTTTCCTAACACATGTATTGTTTTGGATGGATAAAAGTTTTCCTTAATAGGTCTAAAATCCATTTTCCAATTATAATATTTGTTTGAAAACGCCCCCCACCAAACTACCAATTAAAATTTCATATACTTTATTTAATAATTTAAAACAATTAAATCTTAATAGTTGAAAATTATTAAAGAGTTCACCATTATGAACCTTTGATATAAATCATTTATCAATTATTTAATAATTATTCAAATTTATTAATAACATGTTTACATATTACATATATATATATATATATATATATATATATATATATACACACACACACACATACATATATAAATATATAAATAATTATTAATATTACATTTTATAAAATCGAATTACAATAATTTTGATTGATACAATATAACATATGAAAATTTAATAACAATGAAAATCGATTTCATATGAAATGACTGTTATACCAACACACATATATAAGTATGTACCACCGGCGGTACACAGGACCCTGCGGTCGCAGGGCCTGCGACATCAGTGGGTACTACGACGACAGGTACACTGCGACCGTAGTGGATATGGGGGCATGGGTCTCGTCCCCCCCCCCCCCCCCCCCCCCCCACTTTTGCATATTATAATTTTTAAAAATCGCATAAGCAATTCATTCGCCATTTAATATATGCAAATTCGATTTTTATCAAGTTTTTCTTGAATAACATTTTTAAAACATATTCAATCAATCATGGTACAATATCATTCAATTTTAATTTTATATATATATATATATATATATATATATATATATATATATATATATATATATATATATATAAGTATATATGTATGTGTGTGTGTGTGTGTATACATGCAGAGTTTTTTCAAATATCATAGCATATAAACATGTATACATATATATATATAATTGTATATATATATATGTATATGTGTATGCAAATTCAAAAATAAATAAAAAATTCCAATTTTCAGAATTTTCCTATAAACTTTTGATTTCAAATTTATCCAATAATTTATCTAATGGCTTGGCTACAATTTAAACCCTAGCCCCATGTTCTTTTCAGATCCATGCATATAAGATTCTCAAATAAATTTAACTACCCATATTGGGAATGCATACAATTAAAATAGGAAAATCCTCATAAGACATATGGAAGACATGAAGAAGACAGGGAATGCAAGATGCAAAAATAGCATAAGTAAAATCACAAGAATCTACCCAGATTCTGATGCTAATTCGCTCTTCCTCAAAAAACCCGTAGAGCAAGGTCCTCCCTTCTTCAGAGTTCTCGAGTCCTCCAATGCTCCAAATGCTCTCCAAATGCTATGTCTAAGCTTCTAGGAATGCCTGAATATAAAGAGCTCTCAGGAAACACCTAGAATGCCTCTAGAAACAGCTAGAAGGTGTCACCAACTAAACATGTGTCTTTTCCAACCTTCTAGATGAATCATAAGGTTGTAGACACCATGTGCTTAATTGATGCACTAACCCCTGTGTTGTTGACATAAGAGAAATAGAAAAGGTGCGTTAACTCCTAGGCAAGCTTATAACTCCAATTTACTCTTTATATAATTTCTATTAAATTTTTATAACTTTCATTTTAATTTTTATAACTTTTATTATTATTATTTATTTATTACTTTAATTATTATTTATAATTATTATTAATTTTAATTTCTAATTTTCTTTTATTTAATTCTTTTTTCTTCAATTAATTCTCATTTAATTAATTATAATCAAAATATCAAAGATCATGTGAGGCCTCACCCGATCCGTCATAGTACCAATGAGATAATTGCATTACAGTGATTTTAATCCTATGTATTTATACACTTTTGAGACTGTAGGGTTATGTCATTTAGATATTTGCATTTTGATGATCCGCAATTATCTCTGCATATTATGACCTAATTGATGCATTTAATGATTCTATTCATATTTTAAGCTATTGACATTGCCTTAATAGAAATTGAATGGTAGAAATGCTTGTAATGTAAGAATGTAATGTTTAAAGTTGAAATTAGAGTTAAAAGATAAATTTTGTTATGCATTGAGACCTAACCCACATACCTAGGGATTCAACAGTTGTGAAATTTAGCATCTTGTCACAATGATAAAAATAGACTATGAAGCTATTTAGAATATTGAATTGACCATGTTATGATAAGTAAAGTTTGATGTTATAATATTTTGAGCATTTTACATGGAAATTATTAGGAAAAATCAATTTAATTAAAAAGAATGAAGTATGAAACTCAAATGTCGAATGTGATATGTAAGTTTTGATATTTTAATATTTTGAAGGTTATATTTGAAATGATTAAGAAATGGAAAGTTAATTTGAGATGATGAAATATATGCAAGTCTAATGTTGAATGAGATAATGATTATTTCACTTATGTACTTATTGTTTACATGATTTGCTTGGACTATTGATGCTTGAGTTTAGTGTGCAGGAAATTGACCATGGGTTTAAAGGGGAATTAAGGCTCAAACTACTACAAACATGACTTAGCGAAGGTTGAATCAGTGGAAAAGATTCAAACCTCATTGTAATGTGTTTTATTTCATATATGTGAATTTTATATGTGTATAATAGCTTAGTTCATGTGTTATTGGAGTTAAGTCACTTTTAATGTAATGTGTTGTTTTGTGTGTGTCATTTGACACTTGTCTTGTCCATGTAGAGATGCCATGTCATTTAGGGTTTGGCAAGAAGTAACCTAACCTAAACCTAACCCCAATGTTGTACCCAAGTTAACCTCACATAGAAAAAAATGCCATGAGGAGTCTCAATCAAAGGAAATTCGAATTTGGCATTGGCTAAGGTTTTTGGAGGTCATTAGATGGTTCCAAAGTGTCTTTTATGTGAGAATAAGATAGCCATGTGATAGTAAATCAAGTTAGGAACCTATTTTTGACCATGTGAGTGCCTAGACAGCCTAGAGGGCCCCTTTACCCATGCATTCTTCCATCAATTCGAATTTGGAGTTGTCATATCCATGTTCCCACTTAGTCAAAAATAGAAAAGTTAGAGGAGAAAAGTTTGTAAGAAGTAGTGGCTTAGTGTTTTTTTCTAAAATAAGTTAGTAAGAAGGCTTTATTAGAGGGTCTTGGCCAAACTAGTGGGGCGTCTACCCACTCTCTAATTTTAGAGACTGTTAGGTTTTGGAGGGAGATTAAGGGAGCTCTACTACAACTATCCTTACCATAGCTTGGACCAAGGTTGGTGTCTCAAAACTTGTTTCTTTCTCATTTCTTGCTTTTAGCATGGTTAAACAAATCTGCAAGTGTGAGAGTTCATTAATAGAGTATGCATTTGCATTGTAAATCTTGTGATATGGATTTTTGGGTATTGTGTGAAAGTGTGGTGTTCTTGTTGCATTATGAGCATTGATTATGTATTGTGACAATGTGAGAATGTGTGATGTTCTTGTAAATTTCTTGCTTCACCATCTTGGTTTTGTTTTTGTTGGAATGGAAAGTGAATGTGTTTGTGCTTTTGGAGAATCCTTTCTTGGTTTTGTTTTTTTGTTCTTCATTTTTTTTGCTATTGTTCTTGTTTGAATGTGAGTGTTGAATGTGATTATGGGTGTGAAGGCTTCACTCACCCTTGGGAGGGCAGAGAAGCCTTGGGTGAAGGGCATAAGTTGGGCTTGCCATTGTAGGTGAGAAAGAAAATTTTGTTTTTACCTCATGATGAGGTTGTTATTATGGAGCATGGGCTCCTTCATGGCCATGAATATTGTTGTTTGGGAGGTACAAAGAGGTTTGGTGGATGAGGAGAAGATGGTTGTTTTGAAGGCGTTGAGAGGCAATGCAGTGGTAGTATGTTGTTTATGTTGTGGTGGCCTTGAGAGGCAAAATGTATTGGCAATATGATATTTATGAATTTCTCCTCCTTGAAGAGCCCACCTTCACCCAACATTTTATGATTCCAATGGTGAATCATTGTGCAAGCCATGGAAGGGTGTTGATTGTGTTTTGTGTTGTGTCTTCATGCAAAATTTTGTGATGTATGTAACCTGGTTTGAGCCTTGTTCCCCTAGCGTGGGGGTGGTCTCTTTGGAGGCCTATGGTTGGGTGGAAAGCACCCATGGTCATTGTCGTTTCTTTTTTTTACATATGCAGATTTTGTGCTGAAGGGAGCAATGAAAACAAGCTTGGTATGATCATCTTATGGATGTTTCATGAAGATAAAACTTGTCAATTTGCTTGTAACTGTAATGAAGAACTCTCCATACTGTTCATATGGTTGCAATGAATAATTGCATAGTAGAGAAGAAGGGATATGTCATTTGTCTGGAAGGAGATATTGTCTTTCATGGCATCAAATATTGTATTTGTAAAAGTATAGTTTTTGTTCTTTTGTTTTGTATTGAGCTATAAAAGCAAATCTCCATTTTGTATGTACTACTATGGGGTATGAGTTCATGGGAGAAAAGAAAATAATTTGAAGGTTCTCATAACTATTTGCATTATAAATCTCTATCTTTATGTTCTTAGTTTCAATTAGAATACTTGATTATCTTCTCAGTCATATATGAGAGAGTTTCTTGTTTAGAACCAGTCATTATTATATTTTGAATATTAGTTTTAAAATGCATTCGATTAATGGTTCTCTATTACGAATTGTGATGCAATGGAAGTATCAAGTTATGAATAGTTTATATATATTCTTAGATGGAGATGTATCTTGCTTAATAGAAAGTTAACCTCTCTTGAGAATGTGTTTATCCATTGGAAGATTAGTAATGGAATATAGACTTTTGGGTGCATTTAAGTAATCTAAAACAATGAAACCCTAGTCTACATAGATAATAGAAAACTCATTGATTCATCACCTCGAAGACATAGAAGGAAATACCTCCTTTTTGAACTTAGCTTAAAAATTCTACAAGAAAGGTTAGCTATAGATGCACTTTAGTTCTCTGGAAAATGTATGGAAAGGAAAGAAACTCATTCCCAAAAATATAGAGCAATATTATAATAAAAAGAATATTCCTAAGATCATATGCTCAAATCAATAACTTGACTTAGGGGAAATCCCCACACTAGCTAGCTCTTAATAATTCAAGAGAGTTTCTCATTATACCCGTGACCCTTGTGTTATTCTTTAAGAAAATGTGACAAAAGAAAATACACATAATGATTTACAGGCTATAATAAGAAGTCTAGACACATAGCTAATAATTAAACAAAGAGGTGACCTATGAAAGAAAAATCTCACACAAATATAAAATACCAAAAAAAAAAAAATATACATCACTGACATAAAAGATAGCCCCAAATCCCAAGTGCCTCACCTTGGGCTAACACAAAAGTGTTCTCCTAGAGTCTTGGATGATGAGTAAAGGGAAGGCTAATAAAATTTAAAATAAATGAGGGAAATCATGCTTCTATTTGAAAGTGACATGTTACTGCCCCATGTCAGGGACTAATCCCTAGGCAATCTTTAACCACTCTTGGCACCAATGTAAGAAGGGGAACATTCAAACAGGAAATTAAGACTACTTGGCGCCCAAAACAAGATGTATAGGTGATGTGTCCTTGGCTAACAATGTTACAAGAACTTGACAGTAAAAAACATAACATTTATACCATGTTGCAAGGGCTAAGTTTGGTGCCTATTATCCTTGAAGGTAAGGAAGTCAAATGTATTTGCCAAAAACATGGCCCCACTATCCTCTTAGACGCCATCTCTTGGGAAATGATAAGATCTGTTTTAGTTTGCTTTGGAAACAACTAGTAAATGCATCCCCTTTTCCTCACATCGCCATCATGCCTTGGAGAATGGGATAGTGGGTACCCACCTTAGGTCCTTGAGCCATGATGGCGTTTCCTAGTGGTAAATACATGGGGAAGAATATCATTAATATAAATTGGTTGAAAACTTAGTTAAGGAGGGTAAAATCATTGTGTGAATCTTAGGCTGGAGTAGATAGCTAGTGGTTAAGGGCAAATTATAGATATAAGTTAGAATATCAATATTAAAGGATGCTTATTATTGGTAAAGATGTTAGAATTTAAATTTCTCTTAGTATGATGGGTTAGCCTAGATTTAAGGACATGAGTTAAATTAATATACATTATTGTTTATAGGTAAATTCATAAATTTAATAAAATAATAATAAATAAATAAATAAAAGATATAAATTTCAATAAAATGATAATTATAACAATTAAAGATTCATTAAGGGATCAATTATACCTATAAGAATCGAATGTTGATAAATAACACAATTGTAATCAATGTTAGGACAAGTGTAAACAATCCAAACAAATGAAAGGATTCACTTGGGAGATTGGTAAACTGACAACTAACACTATTAAGGGAGATATTGGCAAATGCTTTAAGAAATTTTGAAATTACTAATATATATATATAATCCCATTTTTACATGAGCATGATTAGATTAACTATTTTACGTCAAACCAACATTTGATTGTATGAGGAATTAGTAAAGAGATAATGTTTTATCCTCTTATTAGAAGGTATGAATCCTGAATTCCCAAAAGAGAGTACCTGGACATAGTTGACGCTAGTAGTGTAATTCTCTATGGAAAACTCTATGATCACCTTATCTAACAAATCAATACGACTTTCAATAAGACATAATATGAGTTTGATGAGTGGAGCAATCAACAAAAAGTTTATAATTAGTTCATATTTTTTAATTGTTGGAACTTCCATCGGGTTATTGAACTATATTTAATCATGTACTAAGGGATTAGAGGGTGGCTAGGAGAATTGATTTATATATGGGGTTAAATTTATTTGGAGTATAAATATATATAATTATTGGTTTATCTTAATTAATAATTTATTTGTTTAAAATCACAAAGAAAAAAAAAAAAAATTGTTGTGTTTTAACAGTAAATTTTGGGCATGACAGATCATGATATTTAATATTAATTTTTTTCTCAAATAATTAATTTATTAATTAAATCTATTTATTAAGACTTAATTAATAGAAAATTCACCATAGACCTCCAAGATAAAATACGACAACCCATCATAGAGTGCACAAAATCAGTCTAAAGGGTTAAAAATCATGAATTATGTCATCCAACACATTCGGTGGGTAAAATATCCAGATACTTGTCCTACCTCACTAGGACAAATGGTTTAAGGGTTTGGGATTTGGACTTGAGAATTTATCTCCCTTCTCTTATCATTTAGATAGTATAATAGGGTACGCTCATCTTGGCAATTTAGGGAAGTCGATACCTAGTACCTGCAACCTACAGAAAAATCATGCATGTACATACAATATATATAAAGCTAAGCTAAACAGACAATGGCAGGAAGTGGTGCATCGTGTAGATCCCAACTAAGTAGGTGACTACGACTCACTTCCTTAAACATATCAGAAATGCCATACAATATGAGCAAACACGCACACCATACACATGCGAGTATGGGGTAAGTATCCATAATAAAGCACATGAGGTAATAAACCATCTAACTAATCATCAACAATAACTGAAAGCAATGTAATGATAATCATGCATACATGAAATGTAAAGTCTAAATGATCTTGTCATATACCAACTGAATCCATAACATAATGTCTGATAATCTTAAAACAATACCACTAATCCATCAACATAAAGCTATTCTAACATAGTTTGATAATAACAACAACAATGTCCAGAAAAGATGTGAACGAGGGTAGGCACTACAGAGCACCTATTATATATATTGTTTATGATCCTGGTCAGTTAGTTGTTTGTCCGCTAATAGTGTTTCTTTCACTGTGGTTGTTTCTACTGGGCTAGTCAACCATTTTTTATTGTTGTTAATATAAAAAACAATTGGTGAAAATAACAAGATACAAAGGTGAAAAATAAAATTAATAAATAAAAACAACGCATTTTTCTATTCATCATTCACCAATTAACACTAAGCTATATTAAATTAGGGATAAAGAGTGGAGCTTATAGCTAGAGGGAAAAAAATGAAAGTACCATACTTTTCTCCTTCACGTTTTTTGCATGTGAATTTACCATCACTCATATTTGTAAAAGTATAGAGGTAGCCAACATGCAACTATATGAAACATATACATAAAATTATATAAATGTGAATAATATTTTATTTATTCTCTATGGACAATGATAGATTCATTTTAGATGCATAAGAAAAAGATCCTACCAATAGCATCTAATAAAGATATAAAATAATTATGAATAACAACATGAATATTAGAGACTATTACAATAATTAAAATAAAGGGTATAATTTTGCATTCAATAAAATCATTATCTAGTGAAAGATAATTGTTATATAATACAAAATAGAGCATTATACTCTAGAGTGTTTTAGAACATGGAATGCATGGATTTAACATATTAAGATGGAGATTTACAAGCTAAGAAAATCACTATGATAATAAAACCACACAAAACCACTAATATTATTTAATTTCAATATATGAAATATTTTCACTAATATATGTCATTTAAATAAGATTAAAGAGAATATCTAAATAACTATGAGAGATATATACTAAAAGAAAATGTGATGTCAAATAAGTACAAGGAATTGGTGTAAAATCAGTGATGCAAGAGATTTTAGTGGCTTTTTGATGCAGGAGTTTTTAGTGACTTTTAAAAGTTTTTAATGGATTTCTTAGTTTTTTTAGAAATTTTATTTATTAATAACTTCAAAATCTTATTTTCAATTCCAAATTTTAATTGGCAGCTCATCTTATCTTAGTTAGAGGAAGCTTCATAGAAAAGTTTTATTTTTTCTAATTTATTATAACAATCATCAAAAATAGCAAAAAAACGTTTTATGAAAAAATTGCAAGAAAAAGGTACTTTTAGATTTGTAATTAAATTAGTATTTTATCTCATTTTAGAAGAAGAGGATTTGGATCAATACTAAAGAAGATTTTGGAAATAAGATTTTGAAGTTATTAATAAATAATATTTCTAGATTCCTAAGGAATCCATTTAAAGCTTTAAAAACCCACTAAAAACTCCTCCATAAAAAAGTCACTAAAAACTCTTGTATCACTTGGGCAGTAGGGAATGAAGAAACTTTGCATAAAATCACCTTTTCGGGTCACCTCCATGTTGGTATGCTTCATCTTTATTTTTTCCCTTTTTAAGTTAGTGTCAATTATCTAAAAGTCAACAGTGAAATTGTAAAGAGAAACCAACCTGTAAAAGAGCCAAGGAATATTACTATAGTTTCATATTTGAGAAAAGGAAGTTATACATCCCATAAATTATGTTTACTCTTCTCTTTAGAAAATTGGTAAGTATTTGGATTAGTGAGAGGTTTGAAGTTGAGATTCAATATTGGAAAGTTGATTAAATTTGTTACATATCATTTATGAAGAGGTTTTGGTTACTAGTTGTGTGTAGTATCTTAAAAAAATTAATTAATATCATAATATAGAGATTGTGTAGAATTGGTGAATTGTGATCTAGTGATTTAAGTTATCATAAAAATGTATATTAACTACCTTGGTTAGGATTTTGAAGAGTATCTAGTGGAGAGCAGTGATAAAAATAATGACATGTCTAATGAAATATTTAAACTTTGGGATCATTAATGATGTGACTGATCAAGGCTCTTGGCTATTCTAGTACTTCCTCAAGTGTTACTTTTGGAGGTGAGCTACAATGTGAGAGAAGATAAAAATTGAGTTATTTGTAGAAATTCCATAAGGTGTCAAGAAGATTTGTTTAGCAATGTTTCCAATAAATCATCAATCTATAATGCTTGCATTTTTGGGCTCATCTTGTTAAACATGAAAATGCCTTTAAAGAATCACATACAACATCTAATGGATAGATTTTATCTGGCCCCTTTGGAAGTTTCCAAAATCAAAGAATGGGGGGACATTCATCATCTCAAGTTATATACTCACTTTGAGATAGTATTTATATTAGAAGAATTTTTGGTATTTTTTGTTTTTTCTTTTGTTTTCTAATATTGACAAATTTGAAGAATGCATGTCTTGTTAAAAGTCATTTTATAGAAAAATTTGGGATTTGGTATGCACTCAATATGAATTATTGTCTAGTGAGATTCAAATTTTATGATCAAGAATTATACCCTTGCATGGTCATTGGACAATGATAGAGATTTGGATCATTCTGAATATTTCAAGATTGTAATTCGAGATTTTGGAAATGGTATCTTAAGAACACAACTCAAACCTATATCTATTCAAGGGCCATGAGATAACTTAGTGGAGCCCTTGGTTTGAGATTTGCATCTTGAGGAAAATATTTTCTCAAAATATGTATTCATATTCTATAATAAACAAGTATTTTGATGTGAGCCTTTGTGGGGTTTCTAAAGTAAGGTATTTTTTAAATTTTTAGTATCTATATAATTGTGGGGCAGGGTGGTAGAATATTTGCATAATTGTACATACAATATTGTATTGTCTTAGTCTTACAATTACCCTTGGTAACTTTCCAACTATTAGTTGGTGGCTATAACCAATTGTATAACTGATATATTGTATAAATATATTCAATGCTATGATGAATAAATACAAAGAATTTATTAATTTTCTCTAACAAAAATGGTTCATATTTGATTCATAGAACATGATAGTAGAAATTTTTTCCCCATCTCTACCACATAGTTTCTAACTTGTCATAATAGAGACGATATGTATGTGAAGAAGAAAATTAATTGAGAAGAAATCCAGAAAATGTGCTAGATCTTCAGCTTACAAGGGTTCTAGAAGAGATAATAAAGTTCATCAAAAAATCTCACTCCTACCAATACTTCTACCACTCTACTATAAAAGCACAAACCTGTGTCACCCTTTTGTAAAGGAAAAGGCTAATAAAAGTATAACTGTTCACCTTCAATGACATAAAATTCATATTATCATTTTAAATTTGGAAATGAAGTAAACTAATGAAATATGTAGAAATGGATGAATTTTAGGATTATAATTTTTAATAATTATTTGGAATAAGAATGTATATATTTTTCTAATTTTTATAGATAATTTTTTAGGTGCTGAAAAATGCTGAAAATTAAGGGTCTAGTTCCCACCACAAAACTATATGCAAATAAACTTATTTTCCTTTGATCTTAGACTATGATATAGATAACATATATATCTAGAAAAATCAAAATTAAAAATTAGCTTTAGAGCTACATTTTCTCATTTATAAGGATTGAAATTTCAACTCACCTAAAATTGATAGTTTTCATCTCCCACCACATTTTTCAAAACAAAACAATTCTAACTAGGAGAAAAATTATACATTCTAGAAGAGGACTCTCTCCTCTAGAATGTCATATAATTTTTAGTTTTTTTTGATATGATTTAATATATTTTTCTTTTTCAAAACCAATATCTTTTTGAGTGTTAAAATATGTGGTTGTGGAATTTTTTAATTTCAATATACTATATCTAATTAAAACACTGTAAAATCTACACGAGAATATTCTTGACTCTAAACTCTATAAAATGGTGTTTATATGTTATTAAAAAAATATCATAAAAAATAGTAAGAGTTATTGAAACGCCACTTTTCTGAAATAATTTTATTTATTTAGTAATTGGATATAAACTAGTATAAAACATGCATTTAATAAGCATTTTCAATTGGAAAAGTGTGATATCATATATAACTTAGCTAGAATGAATTTATCTAGATCATATGTCTTAAAAAAATTGAATTTTAGATAGAAATACTCAAATTTAGTCATTTTGACAAGTTAGCCTGAAAGGTGACACAATGTTGTACTTTTACCCATAATTGCACCCTTAGGAGGTGCTTCCTAGTTAGGCAATGATGGTGAAGAACTAGAGAGGTAGGTAAAATTGAAATCAAAATGTGAAAAATGAACCTCATCCTCCTTGAAGTAACGTACTTATGAAAAATTATTTTCTCCATCCTTGCCTTCCTTTACTATTTTCCCCAATTCTAATAGTGGTGTCTAATAAATCCATACTCTCATTCCACTAAACTGGTGGAGATGATATTTCCAATTCTATTTTTGATAATGTTGATAATGATGTTCTTGGTGGCCCCCACCTCAATTAGTTTAGTACTCCCCCACCAAGAAATGTCATTATCAATGGTCCTAATTCCACAACATCTACCTCTTCATCTTGGGTCAAGGAAGTTGTTAAAGAAAAAGAGGTTCATGTGTCTATGATTGAGGTTTTAGTAGATCCTATTACTAATCTATTGCAAGGGACTTATAAACCAAAAATTACCAAAAAAATGTCTAGTGTAGTAGATCCAATGATCGAATAGGTTTTCCTAAAGATTGTAGATCTTATTGGTTTAAAAATTGAATATAGCATCCTAGATAGAGATTTTGAGAAACATTGACATGTATTTACCCACCTTAGAAGGAGACATTAATCATGCCACCACTTTTATTGAAGTGTTGTCTCAAAATGTAGAAATGGAAGAAAATAAGAACTTGGAGCTATTAATATAGGTAAACTCTCTAGACATATTTATTTGATCTATTTTAAACTAGGAAGATGTGATGTTTGAGTGAAGCATGCTAAGTTACATTGATGGGGTAGATTTTAGTAACTTGAAGTAAATCAAAAGATCCTAGAGTGCTACTTTAGCAAAAGGATAAATGGGTGGGAAAAAACTGATGGATCTCATATTATTTATCCAAGAAGGCACAAACATGCACTAGATGATAATTGAGAAATGGAGGTGTTAGTAAACAATTTTTCTCAAATTATTTTATATGCAAAACAGAGAAAAATGTATACCAACAAATGAATTCCTATACAAGACTAAGGAATTCTTTGCTTAAAGTTTCTTCAATAAAATAGGCGCAACTACCTTTATTGCAAATAAAGATTTTTTGATCTTCTAACTCAACATAAAGATCTTTTTAAAATAAAATTTGCTAACAATATTGAATCAACTTATTCTATCTCATCAATACAAAATAGATTTTTATGTTGAAGAACCACTCGATTTTAATTATCAATATTATCCACCTAACTGAAAATTAAGTAATCGAGCAGGCAGATTCAATAAAACTTACTTCTCACAGCATCCCAAATTTTGAATTGACAACTTCAAAATCGATAACAAACACAACAAAGAGCTTTTATATAAATAGTATCTTTAGAAGTACTGATTCAAACAAGCAGATAGTAGTATCTACTTACAAAGCTCTTAACAAAATCAAATTGTAGAGTTTTCTTTGTATTTGCAGAGTTCTGAAATGCTACTTCTAAAACTTAAGATTAAACCACAAACAAAAATAGTTTTGTCTATCGGTCTGCTGGAGATTAAGCCTACACCATACTAGTTATTACATAATTATAAGGCATGGGGCTGGACAATTGCCAAAATTACCCTGCTAGGAGTAAAATAGTCTTTTGGTTAACATAATTGTGCTAATCGAAATGCAAGAAAAGTTAAAAAAAAAAAAAAGAACAACTAAGAAACTTTGTGTAACTAATTCTTTTAATCAGGTAGCACTATCCCCGCTGGCCATGTTTCTTGCTGCTTTCCACGCTTTGTAGGCAGTTGAGAATGCTGAAATAATAGACTGATGTGGCAGACCAATGTAGGCAAGCCACTGCTTCTAGATTTCCTTTTCTTTCTTCAATTTCGATGTCTTTTCTTCATGCATCTCCAAGTGCTTCAAATTAATTATTAGCATGGCTTTAGTGTATGCTACATTTGAAAAGTCTTGCTTAGTTGGTGCTTTCTTGTCTTGAAGTTCCTAGAACATCTTCTGAACTTTCTTGATCACTTCCTCAGATTAGGCAACAGAGTCCTCTTCTTTACCTATAAACTACTTGACAAACCACTTAAGGTCTCCTTGAATTTTTTGGTGTATGACCTTCAATTCTTGTAGTGTTTCCTTGATTTTAGTCATGCCTTTTATTAATGCTTCGTTCCTCCATTCGATACAGTCTTTGATCACGTGCAAGGATTTTTTATCTAAACCTGCTACAGGACATTTGGCCTGGAATTTTTGTAATCCAAATTCTTGGATATCTTTCAAACATATTACTACCTTCGCCCAATTTTTCCTCTCCTTCTCATATCCTTCATTACTCAGTTCCACCTTTTTAGTGATGGTTGATATTTCTTTCGAAGCCTTATCTAGGAGACCTATATGTTTCACGATGCCATCTAGGATGCCTTGCACCCATTCCCCTACCGTCTTCACACTGCTTTGCATTTGTGTAGGTTCTCAAGAGATTACTGGTTGGTTGTAGAGGACACATCAACAATTGCTAACATCTCATTGATTGGTTTTGCCTCAGGATGAAGGATGGTGTTGATATACTATGCCATACTCTTAATTGTCTCCTTTATCTCTTGTTTGTCCTATCCATCCTTCCATACCCTGTGTGTAATCTTCTTATTAGAGGCTTTGAAGAATTCCATACCCACCTCACAGTTACCTTTTCCCAGATCAACTTTTATTATCTGGTAGTCTTGTGGAGCCAAGGATTCGTGTGAACTCCCATATAGTGGCATGGTTATTTTAGCCAACCAATGCCCTAAATTCTTATCAAACTTGATCCTTGATTCAGTCCTTGCTTTCTTCACTTTAGGTGTTTTTCCCAGACATTCACTGATTAAATCATCAATTGACATGGAAAGAGGAACCATGCTCTGCTTCTTCTCAACATAAGTCTCTAACCATTTAGGTGTGGCTAGCTCTTTATTAGTGGTAGGGGAGAATTTGGCCAAGGAGAGATTATTCTCTTGCCCTTTAGTATTTACTGGCAACTTTTGAGGTTCAGGTACACTATCTACCATATGTAGTTCTTTTGCAACCTCAAGATCAACTATTACTGTACCCTTGCTTTTGGTTGTCGATGCCTTATTTGTGCTTTAACGGGTCACCCTTTTAGTTTGAGGAGTCCCTTCTTGAACTTGAAGTTGAACTAGTTCTAGAACTACTTCAGCTTCAACTTCAACTAGACATGCAATAGGATCATGAATATCTTGATTAGTGAAGACTTCCCAGTTGGGTCAGGTGTGGCAAATTTTTTTAATTTTATCCAGCTTGCAGTCCTAGCCAGTACATCCTTAGCACAAGAGAATACATCATTTTTTTATCTCCTTCCCCAATCAATTTTGAGAATAGGCATTCACTCAATCTGGTCAATGTAAAATGGGTCAAGCACCTCTTCAGAATCCTCTTCTTTTAGCTTACATGTATCAAGATCCACATTAAACATATTGATTTGTTTAATAGTTAGTCATGATCATAGTCTTTTTCTCACTTCAAATTCATTAGGACAATTTGCCCAGTAGTCTTCTAATTGTGGAGTATGAACAAGAGAGACTGCATTCTTAACATTATTACTGACAAAACCTATATCATTAAAATCTTCCTGAGGCGAGAAGGGTTTAAAGCATAGATGAGTCAATGATTCTTTGGTTAACATAGCTTGCTTTAGGCTAGGACATCTATAATGCCCAATTTCAATAGGAAAGAACACAAAAGAAGACCTCTTAGAAACCTCAAAAGACTCTACCACAGAGACAAATTGTCTACACATTTTAGATAGAACTATAGAGTCTAAATAGTAACAAGGTAACTTCAATGGTTCACTAGAAAAACCATCCATCTTGATATATGTGAACCTAGGAAATTGGATGTAAAAGTAGCCATAGAATTGTATAGTTTGCATAGCTTCTTCAGACATCTTATCATTTTCATGACCTTAAAGTTCAAAGACCAGCCTTCTCAAAAAGACATCATTTACCCTTCTGAACTCCTTACACAAAGAAACCTCCTGAAGACCACTGTAATACTCGTAAATGGGCATTTCATCGGTCCAAGGTAAATGTGGGAGGTTTTCCCATTCTTTAGATGCTGCTAGGATATAAATCAAGTAGGAGGACAAGAAAAATGGACAAAAGTTGTTGATAGTTACTAAACCCTTGTGCACATTCTTAGCAATTAGGTCAGCCCAATCAATGAACTTATTCCCTTCAACAATCTTTTGGATGAAGAAGCTGGTTTTAGAAGCCAAGACTGAGCTACAGTATTATCACAACTGCTTTTTCTTTCAACATATATGCATTCTGCTTCCTCAAATGTCCATGGTTGATAGGGTTCTTTGTGAGGAATCCTAAGGGCTGAATAAACACTGGTTCTATTAATCTTAACTATTACTTCCCCAAAAATTTTCTTGATACACCTTGTGCTAGGGTCATAATGGTTTGCACACTCAATAACTAGCTCTGGGCATGTGACTGCTGTGGGAAAGGTGGCGGCTTCAAGCAACACACTATTAGCTAGCCTTTGATAAATGGGGCATGACTAGGTGTTTTTGGATCTTTCAATGACATCAGTTAAATTTTTATTAACCATAAATTTGTCACAAATTTCAGGCAAAGAGCTAAGCAAACATGGCTTTTCAAACTTGGGCGTCTTGGGACAAAATAACATCATGGCTCACTATGGAATAACAGGGTTGAAAAGATAAAATGGAAATACTTCAAAACAAAGCAAGCAAAAATAAAATTATAGAGGGTTATGGAAACACACTTATAGTTTGATAGAGCTATGGCCTACAATTTGTTCTCTCTACTAGATGGCACTAGAATTTCTTTTGCAAATGTTGATATGAATAATGAAAAGGCAAAAAGAATGCATGTAAGGGATTACAAAGGAAATTACAGTACATATTTGGCAAGTAAATGTAATAATTACAATTCATGTGTTGCGCATTGGAAAAGACCCTCTGAGTAATTTGCTATAAATGCCCATCAAATTCGCACGCCTATTAATACTCCATGTCATCATGAAATGAAAAATTTGCGTTTTTGCCAAATCTTTTTGTATCAGAACACATGCCACCTTAAAATTCTCATTTATTATCTTGTATGCCTTGGGAAGTGTCTTGTTGGGATCCATCTCAATTTTTAACTCAAAGATTGAAAGCCTGCATGAAAACATAGTGTTAGTATACAAAATCAACATCGAAGCTAAAGTTGAAGTTTGGAAATTGATTAGGCTTCAACTTTGACTTAGACTTTACCAAGGCTAGCTCGAGGAAAGAAAGTGGAGTTCAACACATGGGAGATAGATGGGAGCTCAAATTTGAACTTGAAGTTAATTGAAACTTCAAGTTTGACTTCATGATTAAGAAAAGACTCATGACTGAACCTTCGTAGGACATGAGAAAAATATACGTGGTAATAGGAGGAATGGTCTACAAGCCTTGAAAAGGGAGCAAGTCCATCTACCAATACATTTATCTAAGTTTTAGGGAATCATCAATATGTCCCTTGTAGCTATAGTAGGGTAAGGAATACTAAGAATACCTATTTAATCTAAGTTCATGATATATATTACCACATTCAAATATAAAGCTTTCCTTCACAAATAATTAGAGAAATATGCAAGGCTATCCTTAGATCAATTACAACATACACTCAAATTTTAGTATCTCATTGTACATAATTAGAGATGATTGAAATATTTGAAGAGAGAGATGTAAAATTGAGAAGTAGTTCTATAGTAATCTATGAGCTTAAAGATAAGATACATGAAATACTTTCAAAAGAAAGGATAAGTGATGATGCAATAGATAATGTGTGGCGCTTAGAAAATAATATTCTTAGCTTTAATAAAGAAGCACAAGAATTCATCCCAAAATTATTGGGGTAGAACAAAAAGTTAGATTAAAGGGTAAACCCCAATCTAGGATATTGCTTGAGGTTTTTCTAAGTACAAGCTTCATCAAATGAAAGTATGAGAACAAGAGGCTCAAACTCAAGGAATAAATATACAAAAATATTTGGTAGATATGAACCATGTAAATGAAACACAAAGGATCAAGAAGAAATAAATGGTAGCGGATTAGTTTCTTAATATTTTTATTATTTTTAAGTTTTTATTATATTAATACTTTAACTAATTCTTGGTGGTTACCTTCAAGAAACTATTGATTACTAAAGTCATTTATGTACTTGATGAGCTATATATATATATATATATATATATAAGTCAGACAGAGAAAGTAGAAATACTATTACAACATTTTAATAGAATAACATATATGAAAGTAATCCTAAAATTGGTGGATTGTATGTTGCAATTTATAGCTTGTTCATTCTTCTGATGTTGAATGTGTTGGTGTAAGATATCATTTTCAATACATGTGTGTGTTGGAAATAGTTTATGTTCATATGAGTTATATTTTTATTTTCTAATCAACTTTATGCGAGATTAACTAGAAAATAGGTAATAGTTGATAGCTTTTTGTATTTCAAAGGAGACTTTGTATTTTTTTGGCTTATTTTAATATCTAGGAATCTTACTTTTCAAAAAATTCTTCCCTTCCTTATTTTATATCTAATTAAAACCATGCAAGCTTTACTTTTGGTTGTTTCAATCATAAGAAGATAATTGCACCTTCCAGAATAAGTAGAGAGTTAGTATTAAAAAAATCATTACACTCAACTCAACTATTAGTCTAGATTTGCCACTTGTTGGGCATAGCATATCTGAGAGTTAAGCTGTAAATCAAGTTGGCAACTTGACAAACTTTTCTTCTATCTTTCTATTCTTTTGCACTCTCTTGAAAAATATATCTCAAGGTAGTGATGCTAGAATATGATATTATTAAAAAACTAATGAAGACTCACAAAACTTGTAGTCCACAGTAAAGAAATACAACAGAGATCACTTAGTCTTAGTTTGTTTTCTCATTTTTTATTTTGATTGAAGGTAATTTTCATTGCTTATGTCTTTTGAGCAATGTAATTTTTTCAAAGAACTTATTTTTCTGATATTAAGACTTTGCAAGAGAAAATTGGCATGGAACCTTTTGTTTCATTCTATTAAGAATTTTTTAAGAGTGTTTGGAATGCTTCTATTGGCGCTCAAAATTGCATTCCCATTTTGAGCATCCACTTGAAATTTTGAGAAAGTCAAGCCTTATGAATGCCCATAATTGAATGTGCACTCGGCTGTCCATTTGAGATCCTTAAGATGTTCAATGTCTCTGACACTTTTCATTCAGTTTTCCTAAGCCTTCCATGATGATAATTTGTCATTACGAGTTATATGACAAAGTCTTATTTTGAACAAATCCTAAAATCTGCTTTCTACCCCTTTTAATATGTAGAGTTCAGTCAAGAACCTTTCCTTATACAAATCCACCATGTCCTTTGAAATCCTTTAGCCCTTTCTCACTTTCTTGCTCAGGGCATCCCCTTTTAGACCTTAGGCAAACTTGAAATAATGTTTTGATTAAATCTGCTTTAAGTTTAAGGTAACCAGGGTTTACACCTTTTTTAAATCCAAAAAGTTGTTTTTCAAACTTACCATGCAAGTCTCGGCGATCATAGATCTTGTTCAGATCGACGGACCATGCATTCCCACATTTTCAAAATATGAGGCCGTTACAAAATGTAGGGAAGCGCAAAGAGGGCACGTAGCATAGTCTGATTACGTGGGTCCAAGATTTTCCAAAAAATATTGACTCACCGTTGATCTTGGTTGAGATCACCGGATGCCGCTTGCCTGCAGGATGAAGATGAGCATGATTTAAATAAAGCGGGCAAGCGCATAAGTGACATCTGTCCCTTATGAAGACACAAGGAGATGTTTGTATGAGCGCAGAAGACAAGTTATGAACATCGTCGATCTATGTGAGATCGACAATTGAGGCATTCCCACATTTTCAAGATGAGATGTAGATAATTATTGCGGGCATGCCACTTTGCGACGCGTGGTACAGTGGGACAAAAATGCGAGGAAGTAACGATGTCATGGGCACCGAAGTCTTGAATGCCGCAGTCAGGCTTGTCAGAACACGTGCAGTAAAAGGTATTTTCTCATTGGTCAGGATCATTGTGATGGGCCACTTATTTTTGAAACTCTAAATCACCGTTGATCTAAGCTAGCATCAAGGGCTAGCGTTTGCCCACATTATTTTATCTCCGTATGATTTTATAATGTGGGTAAAAGGATTGTGGACCGTATTGCAATTAACCAAATCATGCCATTTTGAAGTGTCACATGTTTTGTGATAAAGGAACAGTGCAATAGTTATTTAGAAATTTTTTTATCAACCATCGATCTTCTCTAAATCGACGGAAGGTGCTGGCCCACTATATCAACATGCTCGCAAGATAAGAAATGCAGGAGTGCACAAACCTGACATGTGGGGCAGACTCATATCGTTGATTTAATTCAGATCTGCGATTCTTGCACGTTTGCATTTCTTAGAAGCAAGAAGCACCCACTGAAAGATAAATTGCACACATGGCTAATTATGATTGGGTTATTCCAGAACAGCTTGCCTAGTGGATTTCGAAGCCGTCATGCTCACATTTTCAACTTATAAGATTTTCAAGATCAACGGTGCATATTTTACTATTGAAGGTGGTATCATTGTGCATATTAATGAGACATGAAAACCTTCACGTGTGAAAGTAAAGAACAGGGTGTAAAGAGTGAGATTTTCCCAATATCAACTTGTGCGAAGTAGAAATTTGTGAGTCATCTCTAAATGGAAAAAATTAATGCTGGGATTGAGATAAATTTGGCACGAGTGTCAAGTAGTTGGCTCAAGGATAAAATGCAGAAGTTACAGAGATAAAAGAAAAGGCTTCAGGTAAGTTTGTATACCAAAGTCTCTGCATTTTTTAGTCTTGGTGATTTATTCAAAAGATGTTTCTAAAATTTTCACTAAGTTTGAGGGTATGGATAGCGGAAGGATTGTTCGTTAAGAGTAATTGGTTCTGGGACACTGATACTTTGAAAAATGATTTATTTATTTTTAGAGGATGGTTTAGAAAAGGAAAATGGTTAGCTTCATATGCATGTGTATGGTTTTTTGATAGAGGAAAGCTAGTAATTAGGTGTCATAGTCAAGTCACCAAGGTGATAAGAAGAGCAAGGAGTAGACTTTGTAAGCTAACAAACTTTTCAGTAGAAACATCATCTTTTAAACATATTTTCAAAGCATCTTAGTTTGATGCCAGGGTAGCAAAGATTTTTGAGACCCTGTGCATAGTTTTGGAAGAGGGTGAAGAAGATTTTATACCCTGGGGTATAGTCTTTTTCAATTTTTGTGCATGTCCCCCTTTTTTGTGTCAGTAGATGGAAAATTTTGGCAAGAAGTTGGTTAAGGAAGCAGATGTGGCTGGGGATCAGAGCATCCCCATTTTGTTATTTTTAATAACCACATTGTTTTTCGGCTTCTGTACTGCATGCTAAGTAATGATTCTGTTATTTTTGAAGCCTGGCATGATCAGTAAAGAGTGGGAAGTAAAGATGATTCTCATTCAGTAGTCATCTTGACAAAACCCACAGGCCTAGGTTGGTGCATATTTTTTAGAGTTGATTTTATCATTGATAAGGCGGTCTTAGCAGTTGCGCATACAACAAATCAGTGGTAGAGCCGAATCAGCAAAAAGGTGGTAACAGAAAAGAAGCTTACAGGAGAATATTTGATCTACATGATGTTCTGTTAATCATTTTCTTCTTTCTTCTGTTACAAACTTGTGATATCTTTTGTAAGGGACACTTGTCAGTTCTCTATGCCTGAAGCTTGTTGCATCTCATAGTATTTAAGTGAGATCCCAAAGCTAGAGACAAGAAGGGGGGGGTTGTTGGTCAGTTTTCTATTTTTCCAGTCCTTAGAGCTCTGGTCAGGCTGTGAAAGCCATATACCTAGCATGTCTTGTAAGAAAAACATATGGATTTCGCAGATAGTTCTGATATAATAGTGTGATCTTGTATCTTGTTTTATGCATCCCTAATGTACTTATTTCAAGGAGATAAATACAATGTGCAAAAGGTTTTGAATTTCAATATAATTCTGTCTCCTTTCTTGTTGAGTTTGTAATGTTATATGTTCAAGAACAAATATCTTAAACCTATTTGCAATTGCTCGGTTGTATGTTTGAAGTTTGCTTGCTTTTAACTCAAGGAGTCATATAATTGCTTGTGGTTTCAGACAAGGTTGTAGATTCAATTAAAAAGGATGTGAGAAAGTATGGGGTTATATTGGATATTGTTGTTTGATTCATAAGGTGAACAAATTGAACATGAATGTCTTAACATATGCCATATGTTGATTGATATTCAAGGATGCATAATTCTGGAGTGTAGGATTTCCCTAATGGTTAAGGCATTGGTCATTTGTAGGATCATTAAAGTTTTGCTACATATTGAAGTGGACATAACAGTTTTAAACCCTCACTCAGTTTATGAATAATATCAGTTTGCACCTAGCTATTGTAGAATCTATGTTGTTTCATAAACCACTAGGAGATATTAGGGGTTTCATCTGCTTTTCTAGATCCTGAAAGTGGTTATTGCACTGGTCGCACAGTTAGATCTTAAAGAGGTTCACCCGCCTAGGTTTTGCAGAGCCTGAAGAAGAAGAAGGGTCATGCCTTATAGTTGGCCCTATGTCTGAAATGATATGTTGATAATGGGAGTTAGCTGCCCCTAAATGTGTCATATCCTCATGGGGATAATTGGAAACGGGTAATGTTTTCAAACACCAACAGCTTCCTCACAATTCTCTATAGTCTTTTTAGTTATACAACATGAGAGATGGATTTATGTTGAATCTATACTCATGAAACACAGGTCAATGAGTTTGACACACACAGTTAAATCCTGATAGCAATATCACAATTTGACTTTCTATGGAAATTATCTCATACTTATCAATTAATGAGCTTAACAGGCTTTCTAATGAATGATTCATATGACACAACACTTAGTGAAGGTTTTGCAAATGGGGTTGCAAGCTTTGGGTTCAACCATGGAGGAAACTCCATAGTTAAGCAAGCTCAGGCTAGAGTAGTACTGGGATGGGTGACCTCCCAAGAAGTCCAAATGCTTCACCCCTATGAGCATCACCTAGATCTAATTAGTGCTAATTTTTCCATTTATTCTCATGAGAGATGGATTTATGTTGAATCACTACTCATGAAACATGGGTCAATGAGTTTGACTCAAAAATCACACAGTTATTTATCTCGATAGCAATATCACAATTTGACTTGCTGTGGAAATTATCTCCTACTTATCAATTGATGAGCTTAAGGGGATTTCTAATGAATGGTTCATAAGGCACAACACTTGGTGAAGATTTTGCAAATGGGGTTGCAAGATTTGGGTTTAACCATGGAGGAAACTCTGTAGCTAAGTGCACTCAGGCTGGAGTAGTACTAGGATGGGCAACCTCACAGGAAGTCTCAATGCTTCACCCCTGTGAGCATCACCTAGATCCAATGAGTGCTAAGTGTTACATTTATTCTCATGAGAGATGGATTCATGTTGAATCACTACCCATGAAACATGGGTCAATGAGTTTGGCTCAAAAATCACACAGTTAAATCTTGATAGCAATATCACAGTATGACTTGCCATGGAAATTATCTCCTACTTATCAATTGATGAGCTTAAGGGCTTTCTAATGAATGTTTCATAAGGAACAAAACTTGGTGAAGGTTTTACAAATGGGATTGCAAGCTTTGGGTTTAACCATGGAGGAAACTCCATAATTAAGTGCACTCAAGATGGAGTAGTATTGGGATGGGTGATCACGGGAAGTCTTGGTGCTTCACCCCTATGAGCATCACCTAGATCCGATGAGTGCTAAGTGTTCCATTTATTCTCATCAAAGATGGATTCATGTTGAATCACTACTCATGAAACATGGGTCAATGAGTTTGACTCAAAAATCACATAGTTAAATCGTAATAGCAATATCAGAATTTGACTTGCTATGGAAATGATCTCCTACTTATCAATATTTATTTATCTTCTATTACCGCTTTATATATTTTTTAAACCATGTTGTTAATTGGATTCCCTCTTTAACCTTTCTTAAACATTTGTTATACTCTTTGGCTATTGATTTGTGTTTCATTAGTCATTTGATGCATCATATGATTCTTATAATAGGTCATCTTTAAGTGGTTACATATTTTTAGTTTTTTTAGATCCCCCTTTCCATTTATCGTCCAATTGCCAAACACCCTCTCACAAGACTAAAACCTAAGATAATCTTCTACAAATCATACAATTCTAATAATGTCTTTGTTTGTTTTAAAAGACTCAATAAATTTTCTAATGTATTATGTACTAGTTTTTATTAACAAGAAACTTAGAATCATTAACTATAATTTAAAGCTCTAAACATCTAAAGTATAGTTTTTATATTCTAGTAAAAACAATATCAAAAGAATTCTAGTAAAAACAATATCAAAAGATCTACAATATAAAATAATAATGTATATAAAATTTCAATAATGTGAAAATTAACACTATTGCAGTCACTGGTTATTAATCTCTTATTGTAAACGATTATTAAATTGCTGAAAATGAATTCCCAACTAATATCGAAAAATAACACAACTGCAACTTCACCAATAAAATATGGAAAGAAATTAAGAACACAAAGAACACAATATTTTCAAACAACTAATCCCTGGAAAAACCCCTTAAGGGAAAGCCAGTTCTGTGGATGGAAAATATATTAACTTCAAAAAATCAAGAGATACAAAATTCCTTGCCTCTCACTGGCAGAATTTAGACAACCTCCTAATTTCTCCTGCTGATATTCCCCACTGCTATCCCCAACACTATCACTGTGCCCTTGCTAACATTGCAAGATTGTTTTCTATCACTGAAAACTCATTTGCTAATACTACAAATGCTTCTACAACTCTTGTTGTTCTCTGTTCAGTTCTGTTCTCCAAATGCCTTCCTTGACCCCCTTTTATACTACTTAACCAAGAAGTTTCATTGTTGCTTCCTAACCAAGAATTTTCTAGTTTCTTCTGGATTAAAACAACTTAACCAATAGGTTACTAGTGGCTTCTAGAAGGAGTCAATTAATTAACAAATAATTATTTTTCGTAACTCTAACAATTATTTGCCAATTAATCACATATGGAAGAACAACTGTCCAAGCTACCTAAAACTAACACTCCCTCTTAGCAAGGAAGCTATTTTGCATGACACCCAACTTATCTCTGAAGAAGATGAATTTTGCCTTCCCTAATGCCTTAGTTAGAGATTCTGCTACCTGCTCTACTATAGGTATGTACTATAGCTGAACAACTCACTGTTGTACACAATCTTTGATAAAGTGACATCTGATGTCTATATGTTTAGACCTATCATGAAATACTAGATTCTCAGTCAAGTTGATGTAACTCTAATTATTGCAGTGTATCATAGTAGTCTCAACCTTCTGACCAAACAAGGCTACTAACAACTTTTGAAGCCATATAGCTTCACATGTTTCCATGCTAGCTGCTATGTATTCTACTTCTGTTGAACTTAGAGCCATGGATTTCTGCTTCCTACTGAACCGAGATATAACTCCTGATCCCAAACTAAAACAACAACCTGAAGTGCTCCTTTTGTCCATTATACTTCCTACTCAATCTGCATTAGTATAGCCCATCAACCTAATACTTTTACCTCAGACATATCTGATCCCATACTCAACTATACCACACAAGTAACGTAATACATGCTTGGTCATTGTCAAATGCATTCTCTTTGGTTCAACCATGAATTGACTAAGAGGGTTTACTCCAAATGCTATATCTAGCCTAGTGTTGACCAAATACATAAGCAAACCAATCAACTATCTATATAAGTTGGGATCTACATCCTTCTCCTTTGATGTATCTACCTTCATCCAATTCATGATCATGGGTGTAGACATGGCTTTGCAATCCTCCATCCCAAATCTCTTCAAAATTTCAATGCAATATTTTCTTTGACCAAGGAAAATCTCTCCATCTGTTTGCCACACCTCTATGCCTAGAAAGTAGTGCATAAGTCCTAAGTCCTTCATCTCAAACTCTTCTATAAGGTCCCTCTTGTACTCTTCTATGAGCCCTGGTGAACCTATAAGAAACAAGTCATCCACATAAAGAACAAGAATGAGAATCTCACCACCAACTACCAAGTAGTAGAGGTTAGCATCCACTTCACTCTTCACAAAGTCCATTTCCTACAAGTAAGTATCAATGCACTCATACCATGCTCTGGGAGCCTACTTGAGTCTGTACAATTCTCTCTTCAATCTACACATGTGGGTCTCTTTGTTGTGTGCTACAAAGACTTCTAGTTGCTCTATGTATAACTCCTCCTTTAACTCACCATTAAGGAATGTTGTCTTGACATCCATTTGATTTATTTACCATCCCATCATAGCTCGTATAGAAGTATACCTGGCCACTGGAGGAAATGTCTCCTCATAGTCTATTCCCTCCTTCTAAGAGAACCCCTTAGCCACAAACCTTACCTCATATTTCTTGATGCTACCATCTGCACCATGCTTTATCTTATAAATCTAGTGCGATCCAACTACTACTCTATTTGTTGGTCTAGGAACTACCTCCCATGCACCATTCTGCATTATTGAGGAATATTCTTCAACCATAGCATCTTGCCATACCTGATGCTCTACAACCTCCTGATAGTTGGAAGGTTCACTATCTACCAACTAACTAACTGATGCCACATAGTCATTGAACTTGGTTGGTTGTCTTTATTGTCTAGTACTCTTTTTTAGGAGCTCCCACAAACTCTTGAGTATCCCTTAGTGTCTCTTGAACCTCACAGTTGCTACTGCCAACTGTAGAGGATGAGATGTCAACCTCTAAGTCTTCTAGATGCATATCCTTTTGCATGTATTACTCCATGCATTGTGAAACTTCACCACCTGCGCCTACACTTGTACTAGTAACTGTACTTGTGCTTTGCTACCCTTGATAGCTAGCTACTCATCTACTGGAAAATATCTGGACCTTATAAATGCCTTGTCCTCCATAAAATTAATATCATATTTGACAATAATTCTTCTAGTCTTGGGGATAAAAATCCTATATGCCTTAGAGGTTTCATTGTACCCAACAAAGTACTCCCTCTCTGTAGTCTGATCTAACTTGGTATGTGTATCACCTAGAATATGACAATATGCCAAACTCCCACATATTCTAAAATGGCTAACTTTAGGCTTATTACTTGTGAAAGCTTCCTCTAGTATCATCCTCTCTAGTACTTTGCGTGGAACCCTATTCTAAATGTAGACTGTTGTACTACATGATTTTTCCATAAGTAGCAAGGCATATTTTGGTCCTGTAGCATTGCTCTTGCTGCCTTCAATATAGAATTGTTCTTCCTCATAGGAACTCCATTCTACTATGGATTGTAAGGAACAATCCACTCTATCTTGATTCCTTTCTTGATACAAAACTCCTAGAAGTTATTTCCTTTGTACTCACCTCCATTGTCTGACCGAAGAACCTCTATCTTTTTTCCTGTCAAGTTCTCCACTAGAGCCTTGAACTCTTGGAACTGATTGAAAACCTCATCCTCGGTCTTCAAGATGTCTATCCAGGTCTTCCTAGAGAAATCATCTATAAAAGTAACATAGTACTCATATCCTCTAAGAGATTTTGTCAACATTGGTCCACATACATCTGAATGTACTAGATCAAGAATACCTTCATATCTGGTGTCACTCCTTGTAAAAGATGCTTTCACAAACTTCCCCAACACATATCCCTTACATACATCATCATGCTCTGTGCTCACCTCTAGAACACCTATCACCATCTCAAGAAGCAATTTGAGTGTTCCATGATGAATATGTCCCATCCTTCTATGCCATAGCTCTCCAGGATCTCTAGGATTAGTGATGTTCATGAGTGCCCGAGGAGTATCAAACTGCAACCTATAAAGGTGACCACTCCTAACTCCAATCATTATGAGTGATTTCCAATCCTTATGCTTAATCAACAAATGTGTCCCTCTAAAGAGTACATTATACCCCCTATCCTAAAGAACAAATATGGAAATCAAATTCATACCTAAGCTTGGCACATGCAATACATCATGAATTGGAACTATCTTTCCATTCTCTCTCTGAAACTGAATAGTCCCTTTCCCAACCGGGTTGAGTTTGGAAAAGTTTCCCATAGAAATATGGATATTGGTTTTCTCTTCCTTATAACTGGAGAAGTACTCTCTAACTCCTGTCATATGAAATGATGCCCCACTATCTATATACTAGATAGTCTATGAGGTTGAGCTTACCATACAAGCTATAAGTGCAAACTCATCTTCCAGTCTACTAAAGAGTTCTTCTGCACTTTTTGAAGCTGTTGCTTACTTCTTTTCCTTCTTCCGTTTTGGGCAATCACTGACATAGTGACCATACTCATGACAACCAAAGCACTTGACCTTAGAAAGGTCCTTCTTCTCACTCTATAAGTTTGATCCTTTGCTAGATCCCTTCTTTTCTTTCCCTTTCCCTGCTAGGGCAACATTCTCTTGTTCCACCTCACTTTTATAACTCTTGTTGGACCCATTGACAAGACTTAGTCTAAACTCCTCCTTAGTGAAATTAGTCCATAGTCAATCCCAACTTGATAATTTTTCTTTCCACTCACAACTTGAACAAAGACACTCCACTATTTAGAAAACACATTTAGGGCCATTCTCACTAGCTTGTCATCACTGGGACTATCTCCAATAGCTGCTAACTCATGCTTGACAAGTCTAAGCCTGGTGAGGTAGCATGTAACATATTCTCCCTGGTTCATCTGGGTATTCTTTAGCTTCTCTCTGAGAATCATCTTCCTGTTAGTGCTAGTATTTTGGTATAGATTCAGAATGGTGTCCCACATCTTCTTTGTTGTATCGAGCTCTGTGATATGTGGAACAATATGATCCTTGACACCATCAAGGATAATCCTCCTTGCCTTGGTATCATCCTTCTTATATGTTGCAAGTTGTATAGCATCTGTAGGTACAACTATACCAGTGGTAGCATAATCCTTGATACCAATCTCTTCCAACAATAAAGAAATTCTAGCCTTCTAGACACCAAAATTCAAGGCACCATCCAATCTTTCTTGATCTCTCAAACCAGCTAAAGCCATTTCAAGGGATTAAAGCAATACTTCTGAAGAGATCACAATTTCTTTCCTAGGGCAAAACTCTTCTACTAGCCTCAACAATGCTTTGATACCATGTGAAGATTAACACTATTACAGTCACTGGTTATTAATCTCCTATCGTAAATGATTATTAAACCACTAAAAATAAATTCCCAACTAATATCAAAAAATAACACAACTACAACTTTACCAATAATATATGGATATAAATTTAGAACACAAAGAACACAATATTCTTGGACAAATTGTCCCTAGAAAAACCCCTAAGGGAAAACTAGTTCTGCAAATGGAAAATATATTAACTTCAACAAATCAAGAGATAAAAAAAATTTCTTGCCTCTCACTGGCAAAATTTAGACAACCTCCCAATTTCTCCCACTGATATTCCCCACTTCTATCCCCAACGCTATCACTGCGCCCTTGCTAACATTGCAAGACTATTTGCTATCACTGCAAACTCATTTGCTAACACTGCAAATGCTTCTACAACTCTTGTTATTCTCTGTTATGTTCTACTCTCCAAATGCTTCCCTTGACCCCCCTTTTATACTACTTAACTAAGAGGTTTCTAATTGCTTCTTGATGAAGACAACTCAACCAAGAAGTTTCTAGTTGCTTCCTAACCAAGAAGTTTCCTAGTTGCTTCTCGATTAAAACAACCTAACCAATAAGTTACTAGTGGCTTCTAGAAGGAGTCAATTAATTAACAAATAATTATTTTTCATAACTCTAACAATTATTTTCCAATTAATCACATATGGACAAACAATTGTCCAAGCTACCTAAAACTAACAAATACACCAAAAAGAAAACATTAGTATATATAAATTCGATTCAATCTTCCATTCTTACTATCTATGTTCCCATCTACTTTATATCTCTTACATCTTCATAGTTTCTTATACATATACAAACAAATTAAAACATCTTTTATAAAATTTACAAATATATTTATACAAATTATAGAAACAACTTGGAAAGTGTCTCTGAGAGTATATCCATGTACATATACAAAAAACTAAAAATGTGTCTCTCACAAAATATGTCTATTCATATATGCTTAGTTGGTACTATATGTCATGTTGGTTTTGTGGCCACTTACAATAGATTTTCAGAGCTACTATATACATGTTTCATCCTCTGCAATAGTCATATGTACATCATACAACCCAATTAATTATTTTAGAAAAAACTACATCAATCCTTCTATAACTAAATAAATTTAAGGAATTATCAATGACATCGAAGATTTGTCCAAATCTGCAATGAATCTGCACTAAAGAGAAATGATTGTAGTCAAGAAAATATTTGTGGGTCTCAAAATTTTTGAGTAAAAACTCCTGAGGGGAAGCTGTTGTAGATAGGCTAATAAATTGTGCAGAGGTCAATAAAAAATTTTCCAAGTGGATATGAACCAGGTGATAATTAGCAATTAGTGGTGAATCTTTGTCAATTGAAAATTTTGTATTTTCGGGAAATCACAATTTAGCAAATAAAACATATATATGGGGTCAAATAGGTTGACAAGATATTAAATAATTTGGGTTCAAATCCCATGTTAGTCGCCCATTAGTTTATGCATAATTGGTCCCAAATCTCGGTCCAATCGTCAATGTAATCTACATTTAGGACACAGCTATTTTTAAATATTCTAATGTCTTCTAATTGGACAATGTCATTTCCCCCTTAGAATAAAATAATATTTTTCCTTGGGCCAAGCATGCATGTCTCCAACTACCCTCGTTTAGCAAACTATTTAAAATTTTGGACTTTGGGACATGTGTCTTGATTTTGGGAAGAATAAGAATTTATGTTATAATGTTTCAAATTAGGCCCAAAATAAAGTTAAGGTCATTGATCTATCTTACATTGACGGTCTACATCAATTATTTTCATGATAACAATGATAACACACAAAATGATAATGTGTCACAACCAATCTCCCCACAAGTTGAATATAGTAGAAATTTTACTGCATTGAAGATTTTGTTTTGGTAAAAGGAAATAAGTGATTTTTTTTGTTAAGTAAATTGATTAACAAATATCTTTACTTCCTTTATAAATAACATAATTAGTTAAGATCAAATAATCGGTTGAGAGAAAAAGGAGGGAATTGGATAGTTTGGTTTAGTTATTATTAGGCATAAGAATGATTCTATCCTAGTACGCCCTTCCCCAAAAGGTGGTAGACAATAATCACATTTAAATGAACAAGGTAGAACAATTCGGGGATCTTCCTAACTAACCTCAAATTACAATAGATTATACACATCTAATTGTTGCCTAAGAGAGCTCATTATTTCCAATAGTAGAATATTATTATCAAATTTCAAATTACAATTGACATTCACATAATCTTAAAACCCAAAATACATCATTTTCTTATATATAAGATGATTTCTACGTACTCATATTCAAGGAGAGCTTTTTCATTTTAAGAAGTAATTTCTAATGGCCATGGCAATGACAATGCCGATGACCTTGAGGAGCCCCAAGAATCTAAATTCATGTCAATTGATACACTTTTCTTGAGAATTGTGCCAATGAAAGTTGTAGAATCTGTACAAGTTTTACTATTTGAAGGACAACAGAATTGGGGAGGAAGCTTGAGAGCTTGGAAGTTGTAGGAGGGTAAAAGCACAAACCTGTGTCACCCTTTTGTAAAGGAAAAGGTTAACAAAAGTATAAATGTTCACCTTTAATGACATAAAACTAGTATTATTATTTAGAATTTGAAAATAAAGTAAACTAATGAAATGTATAGAAATGGATGAAGCTTAGGATTATACTTTTTAATAATTATTTAAAATAAGAATTTATATATTTTCCTAATTTTTATAGATGAATTTTTCAATACTAAAAAATACGGTTTTAGTTCCTACCACAAAACTATATGGAAATAAACTTATTTCCATTTGAGTTCAGACTATGTTATGTATAACATATGTAGGTAGAACAATAAAATATAAAAATTGACTATAGACCTATATTTTTTCTTTTACAATGATTCAAAATTTAACTCATCCAAAATCAATAGTTTTCATCTCCCACCACATTTTTGAAAGCAAATCTATTCTAACTAAAAGAAAAATTATACATTTATGAAGAGGACTAAAAGAAAAATTATACATTCTTGAAGAGGACTCTGAGAAGAACCTCCTTATAGCAATATCGTGAGAATGCTCGAAATAACAGAATACAAAGTGATAGCAGAACTCAGAATAAATCTACTGATCGCAGGCCACTTCGAGGGGGTAACCTCCTTTGAGCAAGCTCAATACAATAAATTCGTCCGTGCCCATCAAGGGCCTCAACCTATTCTTATATACTGGGTACGATCTAGAAAAGTAATACTACCTATGCATGTGGGATAATAAAATAAACTCACGGGACGACTTACAAAGCATATGCGTCCAACAACTCTACTCTAACAAAATAAACAGAAGGAACACACAGGTTCCTAACATCCCCTCTCCCTTAGAAAAAAGCTTTGTCCTCAAAGCTTAAGGTGTGGAAATTGTTGTTGAATCTGAAGAAGGGGTTCCCAGGTAGCATCCTCTGGTTGCATGCCATGCCACTGAATCAAGACCTCAGAGATGGAGCGAGAGCGAAGCTGGCGAGTGCGCTGGTCAATGATTGCCACCGGCTCCAGGATAATGGATCCTTCCGTATCCAGTTCAGGGAGAGTAGTTTGTGCTCTGACAGCGGTACCCAGAACTTTCTTTAGACAAGAAACATGAAAGACTGGATGAATGCGGGAAGAAGGAGGAAGTTCCAGTTTATAAGCAACTGAACCAATCTTCTGCAGAACCTGATAAGGCCCATAAAATTTTGGGGCCAGCTTATGACGCCCTTTCAGCTTTAGGGAGGATTGTTTGTATGGCTGTAGACGAAGAAAAACCATATCCCCAACTTGAAATGAGCGCTCAGAACGGTGTTGATCTGCTTGTTGTTTCATCCAATTACGGGCCATGTGAAGATTATCCTGTAAGGTACGAAGAATCTGATCCCTGCTGCGGAGAACTATGTCAACTGCCTGGACTGGTGAGCTGTTGGGAGTGTAGGGAAGGAGCACTGGAGGTGCCTGACCATAGACTGCTTCATATGGAGTCATTTTAGAGGCAGTGTGGTAAGAGGTATTGTACCACCATTCAGCTAAAGGGAGCCACTTGGCCCACTGATGTTGCTGTTCGGAAGTGAAGCAACGAAGATAAGTTTCCAAGCATTTATTGACAATTTCCGTTTGACCATCAGTTTGTGGGTGATAGCCCGAACTCATCTTCAGTTTGGTGCCAGTTTTCTGAAACAGTTCAGTCCAAAAATGACTGGTAAAAGTTGCATCACGATCAGAGACAATGGAAGAAGGGAGTCCATGAAGACGAAATATCTGGTCCATGAAGATTTGTGCAACAGAGGAGGCAGTATAGGGGTGGCTGAGGGCACAAAAATGACTATATTTCGAGAGACGATCAACCACAACCAAGATCACTGTCTTGCCACCGGATTTAGGAAGCCCTTCAATGAAATCCATAGAAATATCAGTCCAAATCCGTGTAGGGATGGGCAATGGTTCGAGCAAGCCAGGAAGGAGGGTCGTTTCACCCTTGTGGCGTTGGCAAGTATCACATTCAGCCACCATCTGTTGAATCGTCTGTTTCATTCCTTTCCAAAAGAAGTTTCTCCTTGCTCGCTCATAAGTTTTGAGGAAGCCTGAGTGCCCTGCTGAAGGAGAAGCATGGAGTTCATAAAAAATAGCCTGATGTAGAGCTGGGTTCTGAGGAAGCACTAGCCGACCCTTGTATCGAAGAGAAGCACCATCCCAAGAGTAATGTGGTATAGCAGAAGGATTATTGGCTAGCTGGTGAATGATTTGAGATAAAGAAGAGTCACTGTCATAGCCCTGCTGAACAGACGCTAACCAATTGGGAATGGGCATAGAAATAGCGAAAAGGGAAGCTTGATTATCAAATGTGCGAGAAAGAGCATCTGCCACAATATTCTCCTTACCCTTCTTGTAGGTGATCTCATAATCATACCCCATGAGTTTGCTGACCCATTTCTGTTGTGTAGGAGAGGATACCCGTTGTTCCAGGAAGTATTTCAGACTTTGGTGATCGGTTCTGATGCAAAAATGACTCCCTAGGAGGTATGGCCGCCACTTCTGTACAGCATGCAAAATAGCCATCATTTCTTTTTCATAAGTAGAGAGGGCTAGATTCTTACCAGAGAGGGCTTTGCTAGTGAACGCAATAGGATGGTCATCTTGCAGGAGAACAGCACCCAATCCATTACCGCAAGCATCACTCTCAATAGTGAAGGGTTTGGAAAAATCTGGCATCGCGAGAACAGGTGTACTGCACATAGCCTGTTTCAGTTGTTCAAATGCAGTCTCAGCAACAGGGGTCCAGGAGAAGGCATCCTTTTTTAACAGAGCTGTCAATGGTGCTGCAATTTTCCCGTAATCTTTGACAAACTTGCGGTAGTAGCCAGTCAACCCCAAAAAACCTCGAAGGCTCTTGAGAGTTTTAGGATGCGGCCAAGTTTTCATGGCATCTATTTTTGTAGGATCCACCCGCACTCCATGGTGTGCAACAATATGCCCGAGATACTCCACTTCCTCCTGGCCAAACACACATTTAGATAGTTTTGCACAGAGTTGATGATCAGAGAGAAGTTGCAAGACAAGCTCCAGATGATGGAGATGCTCAGCCCAAGTTTTGCTATATATGAGGATATCATCAAAGAAGACTAGAATGAATTTTCGGAGGTATGGTCGAAATATGTTATTCATCACTGCCTGAAATGTTGAAGGAGCATTCGTGAGGCCAAAGGGCATGACTAAAAATTCATAGTGACCATCATGTGTGCGGAAGGCAGTTTTAGGTATATCCTCCTCATTAACCCGAATTTGATGATACCCAGAACGAAGATCTAACTTGGAGAAAAAATGAGCCCCATGAAGTTCATCAAGAAGTTCATCAACAACTGGAATGGGAAACTTGTCCTTTATAGTGAGATGATTAAGTGCTCGGAAATCAATGCAGAGTCGCCATGACCCATCTTTTTTGCGAACAAGCAAAACTGGAGAAGAAAAGGAACTGGTACTAGGGCGAATAATACCTTGCTTCAGTAAGTCACGGACAAGTATCTCGATTTCGGTCTTCTGATGAAATGGGTAGCGGTAGGGCCTGATGTTGGGCGGAACACTGCCAGGAAGGAGCTGAATACGGTGGTCCTCTGGACGAGAAGGAGGTAATCCCACAGGTTCAGCAAATATACCAGAATACTTGTCCAAAATGTGTTGGAGATCGGCAGGAGTGCTAGAGACTGCTGATGGCTGCATCTGAATGGAATGGAGCTGAGCGATGACACCATGTGAATTCTTCTTAAGAAGTTTTTCCATACGGTGTGAACTGATGATGCTGAGAGACCCTGGTTGTAAGCCTTTCAAAGTGTGTTGGTGCCCCTCGGCTGAAAACTGCATCCAAAGTTCAGCAAAATCCCAGAGAATGGGGCCAAGAGTGCGTAACCATTGGGCACCCAAAACCACATCACAGCCACCTAAGGGTAAGGCAAACATGTCAGAGCGCATGTTATAATCTCCAATAGAGAGACGCACATTGCGACATTTCCCTTTACAAGGTAAAGTGCCCCCATTGGCAATCATGACTTCAAAGCTAGAGCAGGGATGGATAAAGCAATCAGCCTGTTTGGCTATTCGTGGATCAATGAAGTTATGAGTGCTACCAGAATCAATGAGTATAGTAAGAGGGATCTTCTTGAAGAAACCCTGGACCCGCATGGTTTGTGGAGTAGTGACTCCTGCCAAAGCATGGACAGATATCTCTGGTGGAGCTTCTGGGGAAGGAGGTTCAGGCTGGTGAGGCTCAACCTCAGCATCCACTGTTTCCTGAGCATCTACATATTCTTCTAGTTCCGGTGGAGAATCCACATCCAAGAGATAGAGCTTTTGCTGAACACATCTATGGCCCCGAGACCATTTCTCATCACAATTATAACAAAGCCCTTTGTCTCGCCTAACTCGCATCTCTGTTTCAGACAAGTGCTTGATCGGAGTAGTTCTGGGAGCTGGTATGACTGGAGGGTTGTGAGAACCTGTATTTCTGAATGGAACAAAATTAGATCTGGAGCGTTGTAGAGCACTAATCTTGTCTTCCGCTAACTTAGCCAACCCAAGGGCTTCCATCATTGTAGTAGGTCGAAACATTTTGACTTCTGAGCGAAGTGCATCCTTCAGACCACTGACAAAACAACTACGGAAGAATTCATCTTTTTTTTTTTTTTTTTTTTTTTTTTTTTTTTTTTTTCTTCTGAACAGTCGACTTAGAAAAATTCACTCACAGACAGAACAACTGAAATGAATTATTGCAATAACAAGAGATATTAGAAGTGAGAGGAACCTGAAGGCCACGACAGAAAAAAAAATTTGATGTAATTTCCACCCAGCGAGCCCAAGAGAGTGCTCTGATACCAGATGAGAAGAACCTCCTTATAGCAATATCGTGAGAATGCTCGAAATAACAGAATACAAAGTGATAGCAGAACTCAGAATAAATCTACTGATCGCAGGCCACTTCGAGGGGGTAACCTCCTTTGAGCAAGCTCAATACAATAAATTCGTCCGTGCCCATCAAGGGCCTCAACCTATTCTTATATACTGGGTACGATCTAGAAAAGTAATACTACCTATGCATGTGGGATAATAAAATAAACTCACGGGACGACTTACAAAGCATATGCGTCCAACAACTCTACTCTAACAAAATAAACAGAAGGAACACACAGGTTCCTAACAGACTCTCTCCTCTAGAATGTCATATAATTTTTAATTTTTAAAATATGATTTAATATTTTTTTCTTTCTCATTATCGACATCTTTTTGAGTGTTTAAATATGTGCTTGTAGAATTTTTTAATTACAATATACGATATCTTATTAAAACATTATAAACTTTATATGAGAATATTATTGACTTTGAGCTCTGTAAAATGGTGTTTATTTGTTACTAAAAAAAATCATAAAAAGTAGTGAGAGTTATTGAAACATCAGTTTTCTAAAATAATTTTATTTATTTAGTAATTGGATACAAACTAGTATAAAATATGCATTTAATAGACATTTCCAATTGGAAAAGTGTGAGACCATATATAACTTATCTAGAATGGATTTATCTAGGTCATATGTTTGAACAAAATTGGTTTTTAGATAGAAATACTCAAATTCAGTCATTCTAATAAGTCAGCTTGAAAGGTGACATAACTTTTTACTTTTACCCAGGAAGATAGGGGAAAAACACAAAGAACATGCAGAACTACAAAGGAATAGAGCTAGCTAGAGGAGAAATCGGGGCACAAATTTCAGACATGTGCAAAACAAGTTCAAAAGCCCTTGGTCTAGTACTTACTGAAGGAGGGCAATTTTGTCTCATTCATGGAGGCTCTCAATGTTCATGAAGAGAATTGTTCTATGCAGTTTGTTAACTCATGGGAGAATCGCAAAGTGACAATTAATGGTATCTCATTTCATGTTTTGGAGGAGGTGATTGCTATGGCGAAAGGCTTCACAATGAGGGGAAGAAAATGGCAGAAGGTGACACGGGTGACTAATGAAACAAGTCTGCAATGTTTCTTTGTGGAGGGTGAGGAACTGATTTGACACAGAGGAGGTTTCATGAGGGAGAAACTGCTTGACCCGTGGAATGAGGTTTGTCTGATTCTGATGAAATATCTTACCCGAAGGAAGGTATGGAGTTCGCTACTACTACCATTTTCCTCTTCTTAATCATTTTTGACACCGAGATTTTCTTTCGCTTTCCTTCTTCTTGCTGCATGATCTTGAGGATAGTGTTGTTGATGTGAAAGATAAAATGAGAAGGGGGGTTAATTTTACAATTTTACACCAAGGTTTAATTTTTAGGTTGTACCAATTTCACCTTACCTTGGTCCCCTTTAGGATTGTGGAAGTTGATATTCTTTTTCACCCAAACCCCAGGCCCCAAATGGTCCCCCTTAGGATTACCAGTCCTAGAGCCCCCACCCCTTAGCCCTCTCCTAGTGGGTCCCCAGTGAATCCCTCTCTTAGGGGAAAAAAAGGAAAAGGTAAGGAGAAAATGCAGATGAAGTCAGAGGATGAGGGAAGAGGGGGAAGGAGGAGGTTAGGGAGGTTGGCTAAGTCATAGGCTAAGAGAAAGTTAAGGGAGAGAGCCTTGCAGGAGGAGGAGTCAGATTCTAAGGATTCGGCTACCACAAAAGAAGAATGAAGGAGAAAACTGTTAACTTTGGAGTTGGAGGTACAGAGGAGGTTGAAGAGGAGATTTTTGATTCCTCTAGGTCAAACTCGGGTATTGGCAAGGAGAATAAGGAGGTGTCACATGTCTCGACGATGGTTGTGCGCAGGTGTGTGGACCTAACAAAAGATCAATTCCCTGAAATGGTGGATAGGATGCCTTCCCCCATTAGGATCTCCTCCCCTGTTAAGGTAGGTTCCATAATGGCCACTAACCCCCTTATTGTGTAGGATACTCAGAATGGTAGGGACAGACATCTGGGCATTTCAGATAAAGTTGGTAATGAGCTGTGAGAGAGAATCTAGGCACTGGCGAAAAGAATGGGACTATTAACCAAGTTTACGGTTAAAGTCACTCATGCGACAGCTACCATTTTGTGCTTGTTGAAAGATGCCAAAGGGGACTTTCCCAAGGAGGACTCCAAGCTACTTTTTGACTTCCTGGAAGAAGACTGGGTGAATGTCCTTCTGGGGAAGAAGGAGGTCAAGAAATCATAAGGGCTCCCCCCTTCTTTTAATTTTTGCATTGTGTTAATCCGCTGGTTTATAGACTTTTTCGGTTTTAAGGCTATCACGCCTTTGTTTTTGTTAAGTGACTTTAGCTTGTTAAAATGCATTTTGTTTAAAGCTTGTAGTTACTTTCATAATTATAGTATAAACTTATGTTTTTATTTTAAAAAGAATTAGGGGTTAGTTATGTTCTGATAGTTATCTGCTGGTAGTCGTCCATCTTGTTTGTAATGGGCCAGCCCCCTTGTTTCGGCTGCTTTTATTTCAAAAGTAAGTTTCCATTCTTGATTAATTCATTCTTTTGATTCATATTTGAACATGTAAATGCATGTGAGAGGAAATTTTGATACGTTTTGTTAAGTCTTAGCTTAAGCAATTGAAATGTAGTGGCCCTGCATGTTGGAGATTATTGTACTTGTTTGGGCTGCATGCTTGAATACCTCTATGGACTATGTGTATAAACATTCCTATGCTGTTATGGCTTTTCCAAAAGAAAACCCTCTATATAATTATTTCCATAAAAATGGCATTGTCTTCATTCTGCCAGTATGAACACCCACCGTACTCTCTCTAGACTCGATGATTTATGATTTAAAAGAGTTTACAAAAGTAAATGAGTAGTCACTCCTCCCCATTATCCATCTATCGTAACATTGGTGAAAGTTTAATTGCAGGCTTCAGGAACATACGAGTTGACAGATATACTGTCTTGCAAGCCACAATTAATTAGTTGTTCAATTGATAATATGTCAGGTCTATGCAACAACCTATTTACTCAGTGTGTTTTGGTCTCTTTTCAAACTCCAAAATTACTTGGGTCGATGCCCATTATAAAGTCAAATAACTGGAAAAACATCTCCCATCGAGCACAGAGAAAGGCATTCTAATAAAAATTCGAAACCGATACTAGATAATCATGTGGAAGGACTGAAATAAATTGTATTGCATCTTAAAAATTATATGCATCCATTGGGCATCAAAATCTCGATTCTAGTCTTTGGTAAGCTTAAATCGTTACCTAGACAAGCTTAGAGACATCTATGAATGCATTGAAGAAAAAATTGGAAATAGATATATTACATATCATCAGTCAGGCCTAAACGTATTACAATCAAAGTGAAACCACTTAGACTAGGAGCATCAATTGTATTTTTTTCTTACATTGGTTGGTAACATATAACGAGATCTTAGTTTTCGTCAAAGAAAGTGGTAGATATTTTAATGGCTTTGACTATTTTTATAAATTCTATATATCACATCGGAGTCATCATATGGAAATACTAGATTAACGTTTCTCAATATGTTGAACTATTAATTGGGGAACTCTACTGCTTGGCATGCTCCTATTTCAGCAGACCCTTGGTCATAGGAGAGTATCTCCTAATTCGGTTTTCATTTTTTTAAATAGATTGAATTAAGTTTTTGTTTTAAATTATTAAAGATTTGGTAGGACTGTGACTTGGTTTCCCCACAGGAATATCCTTGAGAGTGAGTATTGTTGTATATTGAATCAATACCATTCTATTCAACTGGCAGCTAGAAAAGGCTGTAGATTCTGGAAACATCAAAAGTTATGCTTGAAAACATATACTACTTTGTATTTTAGATGCGTGTGTTAAATTTAATGCCATCTTAGAACAAATGAGATACCATCAACATTGCCACGTCTAGTGTCTATTCACTTGGAAATACATTGAAAAATCCTTAGACTTAGTATTGGCTGCTATTTTTTTTTATTGTGATAGTATTATTCTGAACTACTGTAACAATTTCATCTTTGGCTGAAGACACAGGAGTGTGTGCATGTTAGAAGTAAAATATCATAACATAGAAAAAAATAAACAATTGTTCCAACTGAAAAACACCCATGTATGCCTACATGTAAGATGAAATAATTAAACTCAATATCCTTGTACATGATGCAACCATCTATTAGGTTATGGCATTGTCCTCAAGCATGAGAATTTTGGTTGTTTATGCTGTTGAAAACAATGTATTCTAGTATTCTTTTACTGCATTGTGAAGGCTCACTAAAATAATGAATATATCAATTAGAAACATCCTTTGCTATGTCTATATAGAGCAATGGAATTTAGAGTGTAATTCTAAACTTAAAATTTTGTTCTATGTGGACACTTTTAACCTTCTAGAAGGTTGGGTGTTATGTGGTTTTAATGAGAGGGATAGAGATGGATACAATATGTTTTGTTTCTTTCTACCTGCCAACACCACTTAGAATGGATACATTATGTTTGTTTTTTCTATTAGATAAATCTAGCACTTAAAGTATTTGGCCAAGTTATTTTAATTTTATTGCATATGAGTAGATATGCTTGCTTTTAGTTCATTGCATAAGAGTAAATATGCTATTGTTTTTATACTCCCTGCTTCATTATGTGATTAGTCTATTTAGACGTGTGACAAGTGGTATGTTCATATCTACGTTGTACCCATCTAATCCTTCTTCTTTTGAGTTGCTAGGCTTCTTGTGCCAAGGTTAGGGCATTCTTCATTTCAGGAAGAATCTTGGGGGAGCTAAATACTCCGTGGTTGGTGTGGTAAAAGTGCATGGGCCACACTCTCATCTTAGATAGCAGATGGACAATGTGCGATGGCTTTGGAGTCTAGGATGCACACATGTTCACATTTTCAAGACTTCATGTATAACTCTATTGTGATGTAATGTAAACAAATCAACTCATGATGATCATTATGATGTGTAATCATGTTAATTGATAGTGTATTTATGATGGTCTTGACGTATTATTTTATCCTCTCTTTTTTTGATGGATGTGGATGTGTAGGTTAGCATCTTAAGATAATGCTATATAATTACACATGTTATAGTAAATGAAGTTGTTAACCTTGATTATGGTTAATGGTATCTTTTTTTTGACTTTTCAAACTAGGGTTTTGCTCTTCATTTCTAGCAATTGTATGATGTGGCAAATGTTAATGTAAACAAATCAACTCATGATGATCATTATGATGTGTAATCATGTTAATGAATAGTGTATTTATGATGGTCTTGACGTATTATTTTATCCTCTCTTTTTTTGATGGATGTGGACGTGTAGGTTAGCATCTTAAGATAATGCTATATAATTACACATGTTATGGTAAATGAAGTTGTTAACCTTGATTATGGTTAATGGTATCTTTTTTTTTGACTTTTCAAACTAGGGTTTTGCTCTTCATTTCTAGCAATTGTATGATGTGGCAAATGTTGAGTAGGACATGGTTCTTACATGATGAACAAGTTGGCAACAAGAAAAGACACATTATTAATTGAGTCTTAATGGATTAGTAGACTAAAAGTATACTATACATTGTGCACTTGGCATATGGGTCATGGCCCACCTGTGATTGTAAATTTACTAAAAAAATTAAATAATCTCTCTGTAGCAACTGACAAATTAGCCAATTATATTAATATTTTACACTATATAAAATAATTAATTCACTTCTTACATTACAAAATATTTATGAACAACAACAAAAATTGCGTACATATATTTGCATGCAAAAAAAAAAAATTTCCACAATTATTATTAAATATTGATACATAAATGTTAGAATAAATCATGTTTATTTCATCTCATGGTAGTTGAGCATTTAATATGCAGTCTAGAAACATGTTGAACTATCCAGATTGCTCCCTATCTTCACTATAGCTTATTAGAACTTTCTAAAGTTCTAGAATATGCTTATAAATACCCAACCTTTTGGCTCATGTATGTAACAACAATTTTTTTTGTAGAGTTCTCTGTTAATATAAGTTCTAAATTTGTAGTGTTCATATTTTTTTGCCCTACATCTCTTTGTTTTTGCTGTTGTTCTTGCTTTGTTTTTCTTCTTTTAAATTCAAAGTTCATCATGGTATTAGAACATGTTCATTTTTTGGGTTGTGCATATATGGTGATTTTGGTATGAGCGTTTATACTTGTAGGTGTAAAGATCTAGGAGTGAGCAAAACCAACATTTCTTATGGAAAAAGAAGAATATTATAGCAAGAGAAAAGTTTTTTTTTCAACAAATTGGTGAGAGTTTTCCAATTTCAATCTAGGTATTCAAGTTTTTTGAAATCTCTTTCATTCTTATACAAAAAGGAGAGAATTTTACAATGGAATCACTTGGTGGGACTTTGTCTATAGTTAAATTGAATGGAAAAAATAATTATGATTGGGTATCCCATATTGAAATTACTCTATCTCTTCAAAATTGTTATGAAATTTTGATTGGTAGTGAACAACGACCTATAAATCCAACAAAGATCAAGATAATTGGGATAGAAGGACAAAATGGCAACAACACTAATCAAGCTTACACTCTCAGAAGAGGTTTTTCTAGAAGTTCGTAATGAGAGAAGTGGAGTTAAAGTATCAGAAATTTTAAAGGATCTATATCAAAACTCAGGGAATGTATGGTTTTTTTCTCTCACTACTGATTTATATAATATAGAATTATCAAGCTCACAAGAGATAGTCCCACATTTAAGCAAAGTAAAGGAAAAGAAAAATGAGCTTGCTTCTCTTGGAAAAGATATAGACAATAGAGATTTTGTGCAAATTATATTACAAAGTCTTTCAAGATCTTATCATTCATTTATAAGGGAATTAGATACAATAGATAAGTTAAAAAGTATTAAGTCTGAAGAATTGTGTGCTAAGTTAGTCCAAGAAGAGAAAAGATAAGTTGAAGAAAAAGAGTCATATGATGGTGTTCATCTCAACCATTTGTAATGAAAAGAAAACAATATTGTAAGAAGTCAGAAGACAATAAATCTAAAGAAAGAAATTGGAAGTATGAAAATAAAAGTATTTCATCTAATAGATCATAATATAAATAAATGGAAATGTAATTATTGTGGCAAGATGGGTCATAAGGCAAATGAATGTTTGAAGAAGAAAAGAGATATAGAAACGAAGGTAAATAATTCTCCAAAATTTGGTGATTTTAAAATAAATGCATTTTGTGTTGCACTTAGAGAACACATTACTTTCAAAGATGATTGGGTTATTGATTGTGGTGCTACACAACACATGTCTCACAATAAGGAGAAATTTAAATCAATAATTGAAAATACTATAGAGAAAATATATTTGGGAGATAATAGTTCTTTAGAAGTTAAAGCGACTGGTAATGTCAAGGTTGATAATGGTTTTTAAAAAAATGTGAAGTTAGTCCCTAAATTAAAAACAAATCTACTTTTATTATCTCAAATTGCAAGTCAAGGATATAAAATAGAATTATACAATGATAATTATAGTGTTATTGCAATTAGTAAAATGGAGAATGGATTATATAAGTTTGAATAATTTGATTCTAAATGTAAAGATAAACATATGTACATGCTATTGCTCAATATGATGATATGAGCGGGTTATGGCAGAAGCGTTTGGGGCATGCCAATTTTAAAGTCTTAAGCTTATGGAGAGATTACAAATGGTGCATGGGATTCCAAAGATATCATCAAATCCAAAGGTATGTAAAGGATGTGCAATGGGAAAGCACCATGTGGAAAGTTTCCAACAAGATAAATCATGGAGAGTAAGAGCTTCTCTACATCTAGTTCATAGTGATGTAATGGGCCCTTTTAAAACACCTTCAATTGGAGGATCAAGGTATGCTCTCACCTTTATAGATGATTATAGTAGAAGAATTTGGGTATGTTTTTTATAGAATAAGGATGAGGTGTTTCAAAAATTTAAGGAGTTTAGAGATTTGACTGAAAAACAAAGTGGAAAGTGTTTAAAGATAATAAGAACTGATAGAGGGACATAATACATGAATAAGGCCTTTTTAGATTTTTGTAAAGAACATGTCATAAAGAAGGAATCAACTATCTCTTATTCACCCCAACAAAATGGGGTTTCTGAAAGAAAAATAAGAACTATAATAGAAATGGCTAGGTATATGCTTCACTCTAGAAATCTAGAAGCTAAATTTTGGGCTGAAGCAGTTCATACTGTCATATATATCTTGAATAGAACACCTACTAAGGCAATTTTGAACATAACACCATAAGAGGCATGGAGTGGAAGAAATCCTAAAGTATCTCATTTTAGAATATTTGTTTGCAATGCATATGCTCGCATTCCTAATGAAAGAAGGAGCAAACTTGAAAGGAAGAGTGAGAAGTATATAATGGTTGAATATAGTGAGGAATCAAAAGGATATAGGTTATATAAAATCCTAAAGATAATGAAATCTATATTAAAATAAAATGTATGGTTTGATGAAGATGTTAAGAATGATAACTCTCCAACATTATCTTTCTTTCCAATTGTTATTGATAAAGAAAAGTCTACTTCTACCAATGGTCAAAGTCAAGGAGTGCAAACTACTATAGGGGAAGAGACTCAAGTTGAAGAATCAAGTGAAAGTGATAGTGAAAATCTAAGGAAATTTAGAAGCATCCAAGATATTTATCAATAAAGTCCTAGAAATATATTTTCTAACTATGCTCTTATGACTAAAGTGATTTAGGTTGACACTCCAAGCACCTATGAAGAGGCAAAAATAAAAGATGAATGTAAAGTGACTATGCAACTAGAACACAACTCTTTGATACAAAAAATGGAACATGGGAATTAACAACACTTCCATAAAGGAAAAATGTGGTTGGTTGCAAGTGGACCTATAGAATCAAGTTCATATTAGATGGAGCCATACAAAAATACAAATCAAGGTTAATGGCTAAAGGTTTCTTACAAAAAGAATGTATAGACTATACTGAAACCTTTGCTCTAGTTGCTAAGACTGACTTCCATTCGTATAATAGTTCCTTTAGCTACAAAGTTTGGTTGGAAAAAATTTCAAATGGATGCAAAACGTACATTCTTACATGTTGACTTACAAGAAGAAATTTACATGCAACAACCATCAATATTTATTAAATATGGTGAAGAAAATTTGGTGTGTAGATTAAGAAAATCACTCTATGGTCTCAAGCAAGCACCAAGGGAATGGTACTCCAAAATAAATAAGTCTTTCTAGATGTTGGATTTAAAATATGTAAAGTTGATCTAGATGTGTATGTAAAATATAATGATGATAAAGTATTATATGTGGATGACTTGATTATTATAGGAGATCACACACATGATATTGAGATAACTAAAGATCAACTCAAACAATTTTTTGAAATAATTGATTTAGGGCTAATGCACTATTTTTTGGGCATAAAAGTATGGAAAGAAGAAGGAAGGATCATGCTTTCTCAAACTAAATATTCTCTTGATGTATAAAAGAAATATTATATGATTAATTGTAAACTGTCTAATACACCATGTGAAGTAGGATTGAAGTTGAGTACTAACTTTACTCAAAAGAAGATGGATGAAAAATTGTATAGACAACTTGTTGGAAATATTTTGTATCTTACTATAACTATACCAAATATTACATATCTGGATGGTATTGTATCCAGGTACATGGAAGATCCACACATTGAAAATTAGAAAGTGGCTAACAGAACGTTAAGACACATTAAAGGTACATCTTGGAATTGAATACACATATGGAGGAGAGCCTACTCTAGTTGGATATACATATTTTGATTATGCAGGTGACATTGATGATAGAAAATCAACTTCAAGATATATCTCCCATCTTGGATTAGGACCAATTTTATGGAGTAGAAAAAATAATCAATAGTGTCACTTTCATCTATAGAAGCTCAATATATTGGCTCATCAAAGGCATCTCAAGAATCATTGTGGCTTAGAGGATTACTTGAAGAATTAAAGCATCCACAAGACTTTCCAACTTCAATATTTTGTGAAAATAAAAGTACTATTAAGCTTGCAAAAAATCCAGTATATCATGCCAGGACTAAGCATATAGAAGTGTATCATCATTTTGTTCAAGATCTAATTGAAATTCAAGAGGTGGAGCTTCAATTTTGTGAAACAGAAGATCAAGTACCTGATATATAATTTACAAAAGCATTGTTTATTTCCAAGTTCCCCAAACTTATAGATCTATTATGACTCAAGGATGTTCCTACCCCCTCAAAATGAACATTATGGGGGAGTGTTAGAATAAATAATTTTTATTTCATCTCTTGGTAGTTGAGCATTTAATATGCAGTCCAAAAACATCCTGCACCATCCAGATTGCTCACTATCTTCACTGTAGCTTATTAGAACTTTCTGGAGGTTAGCAATATGCTTATAAATACCCATCCTCTTGGCTCATGTATATAACAACAATTATTTTTTGCAAAGTTCTTTATTAATATAACTTCTAAATTTGTAGTGTTCATATTTTTTTTTGCCCTATATCTCTTTGGTTTTTCTATTGTTCTTGCTCCATTTTTTCACTTTTAAATTCAAAGTTCATTAGGAAAGGAATTTTTTTTTCATTATAAAATAATTTTCTGCCTTGGCTCGAACAAAAAATTGTCCTCGATTAGAAATTTTTCCTTCACATTAAATGTTGAATTCTCTAGCATTTTACATTTTTTTTGGGAGAGATTTTTTAAAGCTATCCTTGTTAATTAGACCAATTTTTTGTCTACAAGAGAGACTTTTGTCACCAAAATTGAATTGAAGTTTGAAGGACTCAAGTTATATTCAATGAAGAGAAAAGATAGCCCAGACTAAAGGAGATTAGTGCTTCCTAATTGAAGCTATGACAACTAAGTTTGAAGCCAACTTCAAAATAGGTAAAGTTAATTATTAAACATGGAGATAGAAGTTAAAGGGATTTGTAATTCAGTGGAAGAGTTATGATTTTTCAATAAGCTCAAGTTAAATGAAAAACAATTATCCAAATAAAGAGGAGATTTGACCAATAATATGGAGATCAATAAGATGATTGTCATTTTCCAAGAAATTTTTTTACTACCAAGTTTGAAGTTAGAGGAAGACTGCATATAAAAAAAATGCATATTTATTTGAAGAACTTTGAAGAAGTTTGGATATTTAATTCCTTCCATTTGCATGAGAAGAGTTTGTAAGATATTGAGTTAAACTAGATAAAAATAGTTTATTCAAACTAGAATTTTGGATGAGTTTGCATGATCTCTTCTATATTTATGTTCATAATGGAAAAAGAGTGGTGAAGGAAATTAGATCTAATACCATTTGGATTTGATTAGATGGCTAGCTAAGAAATGTTTGTTCTCGAGTGTCCCATCTGGGTGGAGAGTTTCATTTGGGTTCCACATTACACTTTTGGTGCTTCACTCCCACCACATGTCTTGCTATGTCCATGGCATCCTAAATCTTTCCTTCTTCAAACTTTACAACCCACTCTCTGCATCTTTGTACCAGTAAATTAGCTAATCTCAATAGGCAAGACATAATTACATCTGCTAAAGATCCATACAAATATTCCATCAACTATATTACATTAGGTTGAGAACCATCTTACACACCCTATATTTTCTTTAATTGTTAGAGTTAGTTGATTCCAACTATTTGTAAAGTTTGTAATTTGTGGAAACTTTCAGTTATTGTGTAGATCTCATCATAATTGTTCTCACCATAATTTATGTTTAGCAATGATTTTAACAATGATTTTGTGCATGCTATTTTGCATGTTTTCTTTAGGTTAGTTTAGTTTCTACAAAAGTATATTTAATGCTTATTGTAATTCAATCAATTTTATGGAATATGAGAAGAATATATGGGAAAAAAAATCATTCTTAGTAATTTTGTGTTTTCTTGATCTATTATTGTGCAAGTTATGCTTCTTTCTTAGCTAGATCTAGTTGTTCTATAGCTTACAACTATAGAAAATTTTACAATAATTGCTTTCTATTGCATTCCAATCCCTTGAATTATAGAATTCTTGCACCTTACTTTGCTTTTCACCTCCACTTTTCTCTTCTCTCCTTATTATTATTAGCTTTTGTGCTTTTAGGTGCTCCTAATATTCTTTCAGTATGTCATTTATAATTTCAAAGGTCCTACCATGTGTATAAAGACCGATAATACTATGACATGCCACATATGCAAGTTCCCATATGAACGAAAAGAGTTGAATTGAAAATTCAAGGTTCTAGTGTATAAAGGCTAAACATTCCATTACATCTAAAATACATTCGATATTCGGTATGACCACAAATAAAGTCTTCAAGCTTTTATAATAATATCGACCTCTATCAAAATATAGAATACAACACATACAACATATGATCAAAGTACAATTGGTAACTGATTAAACTATCAGTTTAACATATCATCTTATGACAAAAAAAATTAATAATATACTCAAGAAGAATGCCGACTTGCACGTTGAACATAGACCTGCGAGTATTTTATGTAAAGTAAAATGATGAAATAACATCAAGTATAAATGAATACATGTCATCAAACTTTTGTCCATTTGCATGAAGACTTTTCTCCAAGCTGTCAATTTTTGTCCATCTACTATTATGAGATAAGAGTGTGACCCAGGCACCTTTACCACCCAACCATAGAGTGGTTAGCTCCCCGAGGTTCTTCTTGAAATGAAGAACTCTCTGACCCTAGCATGAGAATCCTAGTAACTCGGCACGATTGGATTTGATGGATTTGGTGTAGCCATGTGATCTAATGTACTTTACACATATGTCTAAGTAGAAATAACATCATGGATGTGGAAGAGGGAAAATGAAATTATAACCATGCATTTATCATATGCAATTTTTTTTAGAGCTTGGCCAAGCAAGTAACCAGTATAAAATAACCAGATATGGTAGGTAACAATGAAATATTAACCTGTAACATATTACTATCAGATCCTACAAGTATGTATTCATGGCTAATATTTCTATAATTGAAATATCTTATTTTTCAAGATTTTATTCATATATTCATTATGCATGAAAAATTGGAGGTTGTCAAGTCAGTCTTTAACACAAAGAAGAGAATTTGATTATACCTTTTCTAACATATCGCATTTAGATATGTGTTGGAAAGTGTTAGGGTTAGTTTTTGGAGGTCTTTCTCAGGTTTATCATTTAAGATTACACATCTAAAAAATTTGTATTTGAAGGTAAACCTCTATGATCCTACAAGTATGGGGTCATGGATAGAGCCATTATGGATGAAAAAAGGGGGTTTTCAAGTCAATCATTAACATAAAGAAGGGATTAAGTGTACACATATTCTAACATATTATTTTTAGATTCATATTGGTAAGTGTTGGAATCTTTTTTTGGATCTCTTTCGCCTTTGTACAGTTTAGGATTACACATCTTAAATATTTTTATTTGAAACTTTAAAAATCAATAATCCTATAAGTATGTTTTTTGGCTAATATTTTTGTTGTTGGATTATCTTATTTTTCAAGAATATACTCCTACATGTCCATTATGGGTGAACAATTAGAGGTTTTCAATTCATTCATCATCATAAAGAAAGGTATATGAGTATGCAGATTCTACCATGTTGTATTTAGATCTACGTTGGTAAGTTTTAGCCCTACTTTTTTTGGGATGTCTTTCACCTTTATTGTTTAGGATTGTGCATCTTAAATATTTGCATTTGAAGTTGAAACTCCATGATCCTACAAGTATGAGTTCATGGCTAATATTTTTGTGATTGAAATCTCTTAGTTTTCAGGATTTATTAATAGATCCATCATCGGTGAAAATTGCAAGGTCATCAAGTCATTCATCATCATAAAGAAGAGGATATGAGTATTTATGTTTTAGCAAACATCATTTAGATCTATGTTGGTAAGTGTTATCCCTATTATTTTTTAGAGGTTTTTCTCCTTTATAGTTTAGGATCAAATGTGTTTTAGACATTTCCACTTCAGATTAAGATCATGTGATTCTACATCAAGAATTTATTCATTCTAAAATTAAAGAATGGCCGAGAATTTGAAGATTTTTAGGTCATTCATCATCATAAAGAAGGGAATATGATTATACAAATTCTAACATGTTGCATTTAGATATATGTTGGTAAGTTATAAGCCCTTTTTTTGGAGGTCTTTCTCCTTTATAGTTTAGGAACAAATGTATCTTAAATGTTTGCATTTGAAGTTAGAACTCCATGATCCTAAAGTATGGGTTCATGGCTAATATTTCTATTGTTGACATTTCTTTATTTTCAATATTAATTCATATAACTATTACGAGTGACAATATGGAGGTTTTCAAGCCATTCATTATCATAAATAAGGGAATACAAATATACATATTCTAATCCATGTTGGTAAGTGTTAGGCCTATTATTTTTTGGAGGTCTTTCTCATGAGTTATAGTTTATAATTATGCATCTTATACATTGCAATTTGATCTATGTAATTTTTCATAACCCTTGGCCTTTTCTATTTTGGTATGTCTTGTGCTTTTGTGCAAGGAACATTTGCATTTCCCATTATTGTTCTTCCTCATTAGTCATTGATTTTTATTAGGGGAAGCATATTAGAGTCCCTCAAGTAGACAAAGTGTAATAATTAGTTGGAGCGTGCACCCTTGCACAACATATGTGGGAGAATGATTTTATCAAGGTATTATCAACTATAGAGTTTTCCCTAATTTAGGGTACAATAAGAATTAAATTTGTAATTTTCTATTCGATAAAAAAAATTCAACTAAAAAGAGAAAGACTAATATAACCAAGCAATTAAATTTATAATTGGACATGTTGTGCTTTTGTGCAAGTAGCATAGTTTGTAATTTCTATATTGTTCCTCCTCGTCAATCATTGTTCTTTATCGAAGGGGGCACATGATAGAATCCCTCAAGTAGACAAATTGTAATAATTAGTTGAAGCATGCATCCCCTACATAATATATATATCAGAATTTTTTATCAAAGTATTATCAATTGTAGAGTTTTCCCTAATTGTGTAACAAGTGCTTATCATAATAGTTTTTAAAAATAATTAGAAATTTTAAGTTAATATTGATTTTTTATTTAGAATGATGTCAAGTATATAATCAATAATTTTATTTTAGAAATATAAAGTTGTGGTAATTATAGTACTAAATACATAGTATATAATAATATTTTAAAATTATTTAAAATTATGATAGTTTACTATTTTAGATATAGAAAGATTTAATATAGTTCTAGATATACACTATATATTAATGTTTATAAGTATTTTAAATTGTCAAATTTTACTATTTTGTATATTATAAGTTTAGAATGTATGATAGTTGCATATTATATTATTATTCAAATATAATAGTAATATATTAATTATTATATCTAAATTTTTAATAGAGATATATATAATTAAATAGTTTTATGAAATATAGTTATATATATTTTAATAAAAAATTATCATTTATAAATTGTGTACCAAAATTTAATTGGATATTATTGTTCAACTATAACTATAGTATATTATTTAACTCTTAACATATATTATAATTAACAATTTGTGTATCGAAATTTTAGCTAAAAAATATGAAATATGGAGAACCTTTCAAAAAAGAGGCTCCTATAACACAAAATGAATTGAGCCAATCGAATTTAAGATATTTAATTTTTAATATAAAAAATTGTAAATAAATTACAGAAATTAAGAAATATGTAAATTACCTAAAAATAATTATTCATTGAATTAATTGAACTATCCATTGAAATGAATGCAAAAGGATAAAGTATAATAAGAATCAAGATTTGGAATCTTCAAATTCAATAAACAAAATAATCTACTTTAAAAAAAGAAGAAGAAGGATAAAATAACTAAGTAAAGAAATACAATTTAAACCAAAATCTAAATCTTTTAAAATAGTATTACCGAACTAACTAAAATCTTCTAAAACATATTTCTAAAACTCATCATTATCAAAACTGAAATCATAAGTTAAAACAACATGCAAAAATGTAATTGTATGATTTGCGGAGAGGTAGTACATATTAGAAACTTTCAAGTAGACAAAGTGTAATTATTAATTGAGATATGCATAGTATACACTACATATGTCAAAGAAAAGATTTTATTAAGATGTTATCAGTAATAAAATTTATCTTTTCTTTTTTTTTTTAAATAAAAATTTATCTTTTTTTTTTTAAAACTGTAGGAATCGGTGCAACACGGCCTCTTTATAAAATTTATCTTAATTTATTATATAATAAGAATTAAATTGTTAAAAAAATATTTTTTTAAAAATTTGATTTTAAAAAATAGAAGACTAATGTAACTAAGTAGAGAATCAACAAATTTAATCTTTCAAAATATGGTTCTCAAACATATTAAACTAGCAGTCACATGCTTTTGTGCATGCAATGTTAGCCTATAAGAGTGTTGATTTTATAGACCATTAAATGATTGGAGTGATTAAGAATGTTTATGTCATAAATAAGACTCTCATTGAAGATATTTGGAATATAGGACACCAAATTATTTGAAAATACACAACATGAAAAACTCGACTCCAACTCTCAATCATGACACCTTTCACATCTTACCTAAGGTATACATAGATAATAAACACAAAGTCTAACACATAAGCCATGGAGTGAAAGATCATAATTATGTAATTAGAGTTGTCAATTAACTAAAACTTGGACACTAATTTGCACACAATAGGATTAGGTAAATCATTCTATTATATTATCATCCATTTCACATTAACATAAAGTCATCGAACATTAATAGTCCACAATCACATCTCACTTTACTACCACATTAAACAAAACACAAACATCAAGAATGATCACTAAACCTTGAGACTATATAATACTTGATAAAAATTAGTAAAAAGAAAAGATTAATGGAGCTCAATTTTTAAGCTAATAATACTCATTTCTAACTAGTTATTAGAAAATATAACATTTAATTTTTTTAAAAAATTAGCACTATTATTATTTATATAAATATAAGATCACTTTTGAACAATTATTAAAATTCTAAATATTTCAATCAATATATTAAAAATACTTTCTTCTTAAAAAAATTAACACTTAAGTATCAAATAATAATCTATTCTTTCAACTTCTTAATTAAAACTAACTTAAATTCTAATACAACTAAGTTTACATTGTTAAATCTTAAAATCCTTATATAATTAGTTTAAGATTCTAAGTAGTTTATTTTAATATTAGTTCTATTGGAAAAGCTTAAAGAACAAAATTAAATAGAATCATTTCAAAAGATAAGACTCTTCTCTAAAAAAGATGGATAATAAATCATACATGCATGCAAAATTCTTAAAAAACTAATATCTTTATCAAATAGATTTACCTTTTTATTTCTTTTTCCATAGTCATTATTTATACCAATAGTATCTCATATAGAAGTTCATGAACTGAAAATAATTGAAATATAAATTCTTCCTATTATTGTTGCTGCACATGCACACCTGAAAAATGAAGATCCCCTTTTTGTCTACTTGCAATCCACACAAAAATTTTCCCACTCATTTTCGAATTTCATACTTATCTACCCACAATAAATGCAGTGACTGTTGGGACTGCAACGTCAAGAAAATCTAGAGATCTCAAACTTCTAACAGTTAGGTGAACAAGAGACTCAAGAGACAATCAAATAAATTTAAAATTCTAACACGGCTTGCTTCATTATTTTCTCATTGGCTATCCACAAGTTTTCCCAATTTTCTATAGGCATACACACTTTTGCTAATATTTCCTTGCATTCTTCAAATTCCCCTTGGGACTGGAATATCACTTTTCTACTTCCACACAAATAGTACGATACAAACTTGAAACCAAACACAAGCTCAGAGACAAACAAACAACATTTACAAAAGCAGATGAGTAAAATCTGCAGAGGCTTAAGCAAGAAAAACAAGTAATGTATCTTCACTGTTGTAGCTAGGCGAAGCACCAGCCCTTCCAACCTTCCATGTTTTAGTTCTTCATGTTGGCACCATTTTGGTAAGTTATATATTTCAATAAAGTCTGAGACACTTCTCGTCCAAAAATCCTCTACAAAAGGTCTTGGATGTGTGTGCGAATATGAAAAACCAGTCACGCTGATGGATCATTTGACTACCATTGTGAATTCAATTATTTGTATGGTATGGGCCGCACTATATGGTCAAAAAGTTTCGATATTCTCACACCAGTTTTTTCACATTCGAAAATGTTATGACCATGTAGCTCAATCCACGTTAAAAGTGAAGGATGATTACTGTCAACAAATGTTGCCGCTATATTATGACTATGTGATTACTAACTACTGCTGAAAAAATGAATGACAAAGACCCTCCTTCGGCTGGCACTGCTCTTGTAGCCTGAAGTTTTTATTTCTATTTATATATGTTTTTTTGATGAATAGTTGATCTCTGGCCTTGGGCTGTTTGAACTCGTGGGATGATCCTGTATCCCCGGTCCCTTTTTTGTGAATATGTATCTCTTAAGTTTTAAATTAATGGAAAGGGTCTCTTCATCAAAAAATAAATTCAGTTAAAAAATTCTCATCTAACATAGGATGCAGTGGCTACGCAGCTAACTGAATTCTAAGTGGCTACCCAAATGATTAAATCTCTATCGACAATGGGATGCCCATACAAGCCACCTTTGACTTTTGAAATAAGAATTGAACGTTGGGATTTGTTATTCTATATTTGTTGTATGGGAATTTGTTAAGGACTTAAGAACATTCCATTACAATGTCATCTTGATTAAAAGATTTACAAATGAGTGTTAGTTCAACCTTGATTAAAATTAATATAATGGTAAGAAATTAATAGTATGTCGATCTAAATAAATGCAACTCACCTTACAAATACATATCACATTTCAGCCCAACAACTGATTCAATGACAAGCATCCATTATCATCTTCATCACTTATTCGCTTGATAACCCTTCAAGCAATCACTCTTCACCTCAACTCTTCATTGCTTAGCCTTTTGCTTAATTTCATCAATCAACAGAATCAACAACTGCTCCAACCTTTTCAGTTCTGCTAACATCTCTAGGTTAATCTGTATGCCTCCTTAAATAGGTAGCTTGATCTTTTGCCGCTTAAACACCACCTTTGATCTTAGGGTTAGGTCAGGCATTATTGATAGTTTTTTTGACTTTAGTCGTCATCTTTGAAACTTTTGAATTTAATCACAAGATATGAAAATGTTAAAAATTTCTTATGTTCGATTAAATAAGTAGGATATTATGTTAATGCTTATCAATTGAAATAATTTTGTGATTTGATGCATAATGTGATGAAATACATGTTTGAGTTGATCTAATGTTTTCAAATAACCTTGATATTTAATTATCATTATAACGAGTTTTAGATCAATTGAAATCTCTTATTTGATATATTGATGTGATTTGCATTGGATCATGACATTAGGAATACTGACTCATTTTGTGTATGGGTGAGTGTCTAAGTTTTTCAGGTATGAAGGCAAGAGTGTGGTTAGTAGAGAAGGCTAGTTGCTCGATAGGATTGGAAGGGATAATCTGGTGTTCACACAAACACACACTTGGGCATTATGTTTTAAAATGACTCTAAATATGTTTAAACCTTGATTTTCATTAAATAGATGTAGTAGGTTAATTAGACGAAGTTTTTTTTTAATTGCATTTTGAAGTGCATTCAAATGTTCAACATGTTGCCTCTAACCTTACCCTATATGAACATGTCAATAATGTTTCAACTGTATGTTTAACAGGGAAAATTTGGATGTTTTATAGAAACTCTTGTGTAAAAAAATTATATAATCTTCTTTACTTGCAAAAGAAGTGTGTATATATAAAAGGAATATGGAAGAATTTCTTTATTTATTTTTAAATAATATTAACATACAAATATAGGAAATTCATTAAAAAAAGATTAAATTATTAAAACAAATTATTTTGTTATGGGGTTTCAAAAGTAGGAAAAAAGAAATTTATTACTCTTTTGTTAAATTTTGTTCTTGTTAGCCCTCATATAGACTCTTATTACTTTCAGTTTAGGGTCTTGAATCTCTTTGAACTAAGTTCAAAGTAGTTTGAAGTGGTTCAATTTGCTCACATAAGTTTAATGATTCACTCTGAGAAGTTCGGTTGTATAATCCCTTGACTTGGGTATAGTGATTCATTTCAGTTCAGAAATGCAGTTTGTCAGTTCACATAGTTAGAATTTCAGATTTCAAAGGTTTAGATCCAAGTTGTTTCATAGCCCAAGTTCAAAAATCAATGCTTTGAACGAATATAATGGTTCAAGTCCAAATGCAAGGTCGAGAATATGAAGATAAATTCAATGTACCATTCAAGTCCCTCGTTGCACCAGATTTCAAAGGTTCACAAATTCTGATTGATTCCACAAGATTCATGTTTCAAAGATGCAGTTTCAAACCCATGATAGATTCGATTGATGATATAAATAAGGAATTTGAAGGGCATGTGATGTGTGATGCGTACAGATTAAAGAAAGGAACCCAAATAGACTCTCAAATAAGCACAACAACCCGAATGTGATTAAGATATCACGGATGGGTTGAGTCGAGAAGAAATAGAGCAACAAAAAAAGAACGCTCTGTGGTACTAACCAAGCACATATGATGATCCTGTTGTAGAATCGTAAAGTGCAGATAAACTGAACTGTGGAAACCCGTGGACAAGAGTTATATGCATAGGAGTGTGCATGGCTGGAAGTTTGTGACGCGTATGGAGAACAGAGTCCCATCAAATTCCTCCCTGTAACTGCATAGCAACAAGATGTTGATGTACAATCTATCCAAAGGCTCCCTAGAGAAGCATAATATCGGGTTATGCACATACTAAGTCTATGCTACATTCTGCACTCAAGTCTGGAAGGATATATTCGTGGCATGATGGATTCATCGAAACCACAACACAGAGATGTCCATGGATACATGTGAACTGTTTGTCAAAATGCTTGAATTAACCGAACACACGGGAGCACAAGTGAGAAGTCGCAAAGCATTTGACAAAATGTCACTTTAACATGAATGCCCAATATTTGCAAAGCTCATCATTAATTCATGGATGTCGGCATTCGGTTGAGTCGTGTGTTCTCTAACAAGAGAACATAGCTCGGGAAGTCGCAGACAATGGTGTCCTCTTCCAAATCTTTATTCGAACCCGATGTCATCTCATAAAGTGACCATGTGGATTCAAGAAGGGACACTCGACAATCATTGTGAGCTGAACCCAAGGCATGACCATGGAGAAACACTTGAAAACTTCGAAAGTTATTCATGCCCGGTTGGAATATTTGGGAGTAGTGCATATAAAGAAGAGACATAGTTGCATCCGGTTCACAAGCTAGCAAGTCAAATGTACAGATGCTCCAAGTTCGGATTTCACGTATACCATATGCTCACAGTCGATGGCACGGGATGAAGGAACGAGGGTCGAGTTTCATCGATTCCCATTAATGGAACATCAACAGTGCATATGAAATGTTTGACAGAATGCCTTTATAGATTGTGCACCACTACGTGAACTGGCCATTCAATTCAACAACATTCAGCCCATGCTTCATATCAATCCATCTTAAAATGAAGTTTTCCAAAGAATCACGTGTGGTTGAAAGTGAAATAGAAGCATGCAACCGGTTATGGTGAAAACATGAAGTGAAGTCCAGAACAGGGGTTGATTATGGTGACGACGGTTTAAAACCATGCCTCACGCATTGTAGAGAAAGAGCCATTCACAGGTCCTTATTGCCGACTCCTCATGAAACGGTGAAGTGGGGACTCTTCATGATTTGAATAGGTGGTAATAATCAGGGGTGAATTCCATGTCATGGACATTCTTAGTGCCATTATATGATGAAGTCTCCATTGCTAAATCATGTACCACCTGGCAATATACCTATGTTATAGGAGTTTTCTATTCTCAACGTTATAAAAAATTAAACAATGTTTATAATGTTGGAAGGGTATGAACAAAGAGATGAGTTTGTGCTACAAGAGGTGGAGTTTTCCACTTTGTCCTTATTCTGATTGTAATGCAAGGGAAGGGGATTTTTATTTTTCATTTTTAGATAGTGATTGTTGTGCAGGGACAATAAAATCTTGGTTGTTTTGCCGTGTTCAGAGGGGATAAATATCAATATATTAAAACTTTTGATTTAAATGCTTGTTTTCTGATAATATTCAACTTTGAGTGATATTGATTTTCTCTGAATATGTATCTGCTACATATTCAATCATAACAATCATCCTTTGGACTTGGTGCTCTAGTTTTTTTCATGTATTTGGAAAGAACAATCCGTCCTTCTCTCTACGTTATTTATGTAATGTAATGATTGGATAAATGGACTTTGAGTCATTTATTTTCTATTTCCTTTTAGTCTTTTAGTTTTTTCGCATCTATGCCATGTTTACATATAGATGTTTGTAAACCTTTCTTGCTTTCAAGTTAAAAACATTATCAAGCATAGTGTAGTTGATTCATTGTAAATCCTACATGGGGAGATGTACCTTGACAAATTCAGAAGGTGCTTACATTTTTCAATAGCGAAGCGATCCAATTGTTAGTGCTTATTGATTCTTCCTATCTAGGTTATTTAGGGTTAATTTGTAAGTATTCATTTGGAAGACAATCTATTCACTAACAATTCTTTATGACTTTTTTGTTTCTTCCAAGTGATTTGAACTGGGAACAATTCTTTAGATCTATGATGGGATAAGAAATATGAATGTCTGAATTAATCTTTGTGTTACTGGAATTTGAAATGTGAATACATGTAAACATTTTTGAACTTAGTCAAAACTTTATTATCTAAACTAGGAGCACATATTATATCCTTGGAGACTAGCTATAATCTATATGGAATCAATTTATCTTTAGATATTTTATTGTATTGGAAACCTCTGCTAGTTACATTCATTTGATTTTCCTATCATTTCTATGATCAAGTTGTGTACAAGATTAGATATGTTTATGATATTCATTTATTTTTACCCTCTGTAATCTAACTCCACCTAGGTCAAAATTTGAACTTCAAGTTACAATCTAAGTTATGACAACTCTTCAAATGCAATCTTGTAGATAAGTTTTGAGTTTTCTCTTATGATTATTTGGCAGCAACATTTACTTTGCAATTGTACTTTTCCTATGTTTTACATTAATGGAATGCCAACTATCTAGGTCTCTTCTCATTGGTTAGTAATATTGTATGTAATGCCTTGCCTTTATTTTTGAATGTATTCTTTTCTATTTCTAGATTATATGTTGTATCAATCTTGTTTAGTTAGGTGTTTGTTGGTTAACAGTTTGTCTTCCTTGGATTTTGGTTGATACCTTGACTTCTAATATTCCTAGTATGGTGGAAAACAAAATGGTTAACAATAGAATGGGTCAATGTAGTAGTCTATCAAAGACCCCTAAATTGAAAGGTACAACTCCCTTGTAGTCCAAAAATTTGCAATGAATTTGTTTTTAGTAGATTAGTTGGTCTGGGGGTATGCTCTTAACTAGAGAGCAAGAGAGGTTTATCCAGATTGACTTCACACTTCAAGCAATCTAGGCTAATTTAAATGATGACTTACAAAATCCACAAACATGAATGTGCATGAGTCATTTTTAAGCTCATATAACATCTATCATGCAATCTAATCTATCCTCTTAATGCAAGAAACTACAATGTTGAACTATTTACCAATGCACACTGCATAACAAGGGAAAGTATGATCAACTTGGTAGTATTTGGAGTCTGTCCTACTTAGTTGCTTTCATTAACAAAGTATTAGATTTCTCATACAAAAACGGAATGCAAATAAACTAGCTTGTACAGAATAGGGGAAATAATAAATACTACAACGAAGGGAGTAAAGCTTACAACCACTGAAAAGAAAGAAATAAAACCAAGTTTATTTGCAATCTCTTAGTTTTCATTAACAATATATTTCATCCCAAGCACAACACAAGACTTAAATGAACAACAAGATTAAAATGCAGCCGCAGATTCTCATGCAGTACTCCCAGCGTTAGGGGTTTTCCCACATAATAATTTGTCGATCTAATTTATTCCTCAAAAGGTTACATTTATAGGTCTTCATGGGAATGGCTAGTTACATTAATGATTACTTCGTAGAGTATCTTTGAATCATACTAATAATAGGACTAACTAGAGGGTCATCCATTACAAAACTTTAGCTTTTGAGAAGAATGCCAAATATGGTTACACTATTAGAAATTGAGATAGAGAAGAAGTGACACTTGTCAAAGAGAGTGTGAGAGCATCAAGTTTTCTTTGGGGTCATAGCCTTAGCCTTGTATTCTTTCATTGCATCAGTTACACTATTGATTTTGTTGACACCTGGGATGAGAATGTTATTAGCTCGAATCATCCAGTAATCATGCATTTTTGTCAATTCTTCAACTCTCAAGATCTTTGATTGGAGCTTCTCCAATGCACAACTTAGAATAGAATCTGCTACTGAAAGCTCTAGAATCTTTGACATCTGGAATCTTGATGGGTCAATAGATTCTTCCATGAATGACAAAAATTTAGCTTTCATTTGTTCAATATCTAGAAATTGACTATTATTGGTGATAAATGTTTCTGTATGTGGCACCTTTAGATGTTCGAATATTTTATCCATGAATTTCTACACTAAAGCTTGTAAATATTTTAGCTCACTTCAAGACCTTATTGAGCTCTCAATTATGAATTCCAATTCAATTGCTTCTAATGAAGCAATGGTTTTTGGCCTGTTTTGAGAATCCCATGAGCCATGGCAACATTAGTTTTCATATCAATTACCTCCTGCAACAAGGCTAATTGCTCTGTCAGACCCTCTGATGCTTTGTGCATTGAGGTTTGATGACTAGACATACTTCTCTCAATTTTTTGGTATCTAGCAACAGGTTCCCAAGGTTCTCAATGAGAGGGGGACCTTGGGCCTTCATTTGATCAATCTAGGCATGACCAATTTGATTGAATTTTCTCTCGTGTTGTTGCTTTAGTTGCAAATTCTTGTTCTCCTCTGCACTAGGGTCAAATGTGCTTGTAGAGGTACTTCCAAGTGCAACCTTGATGTACTCCATCAATTCCTTATTTGAGGCTTTGAGTACCTCTTTATCTTCCCTTAGCTCTTCCAGTCTATCCTTGATCTTCTCATTTGTTGATTTCCAGATGTTGACCATAGAATCATGCACTAGAATACCTATGTTAATAGTTTTGATCTAGAAATCACTTATAGTTAGCTCATGGAACTTTCCCTCCTTATGAGGTTCAAAAATCTCTACTAGCATATGACTAGTAGAAGAATCAGAATCAATGGCCAAAGCCGCTATATTCTTCTACTTCTTTTCCTTTGTTGATGTTGATTAAGATGAAGTTGTTTGCACAATGAGGTCCTTGGATGGGGTGGTTTCTTCACATCTTCACTTCTTCCAACCAATAGTCTTTTCCAACCATGACTTAGTTGAAAGGACATTGATTGCTGATAATAGGGTTGTATGATCAAAGAGCTTCCTTGCCAATGGGGGTGTCTCCTTGCTCTAAGTGGTAGTATGAAAAACAATTACTTTGGTGACTAAGAGAGCTAGAGTGTCACCTTTCTTAGATGTCTCTTGTTCTTGACTCTCTAGGGGATTATTGCCTTCATCCAAGTTGATGACTTGCATAGGGGAGGAGAGCTTAGTCACTAACTTCGCATATGCCTTCTCTTTGTTCTTCTCATCATTACCAATCTTTCCCATGTCTGGCAGAGATCCTCCTCCACAAGTTGGAGTAATTTGAATATTATTTTCAGGAGGTTGGTCTCCTCCTCCACAGATAGATTGTGTTGGATCAGCTGATGTTGAATTAGCAACAATTGTGGATGTAGCAGCAGTTCATTGAGCTATTCTAGAGGCTACTCCACCAGTAGAACTTTCATTTCTAGTTCTTTTCTTTCTCACTCTGGTCCATTCCACCCACTTTTCCATCCTTTTGATGATTCCACACATTAGGACTTCCATTGCATCAACAAGAGGACCTTCAAGCTAAGTTGACACAATGGGAGTCTTCTTGACTTGCTCATAGGTTGAGGGATGCATGTAGGAGCTATCATCTACAAGATGAGAAACATCAACAATATCATTATACAATTTAATTTGATCTAATTAGCTTGGACCAATAACTTTCCATGTTCTGGTATTCATCATAGTATCTAGCCTAATAGCCTTTAATGTCTGAGACATGCTTGTGAGCATATCCAAGCTTTAGATGATCTCGCAAAAAGTTCACTGGGTCATTATGAGGCCTTATTACCTCAAAATTAGTTAGTTTAATCTTACTCGCAAATATTTTGACTAGGTTTTGGGCATTAGATCTAGAAGCACAAGAATAAGGTCCTACCACTATTGGGAAGGAAATCCCAACTATCTTCTTTATATTGGAACAAAAGGTGTTCACATCTAGTAGTTGTCTACACAACTCAATAAGAACAACCTTGTCCTAGAGATACTTGAAAAACCTTTTCTAGAAACCATCAAATGCACTAATTCTCAGGTATGAGAAAGATGGAAATTAGATAAAACATCATCCAAATTGGCCTATAGTTGATATAGCCTCAAGTGAAAACCTGCACTCAAGGTAACCTTGCAATTCCCAACACAACCTCATTATAAAGACATCATTAACCTTTACATATTCTTCAAAGCTCCTCTGCAACTATAGGTGTGGATAGAGCTCATACACCTTTATATTTTCATCATACTTTTTGATACTGGGAAGACCCAGCCAAAGGTGATGTGTGGCTAAGGCATATATTAAGTATGAAGACATATAGAACTGCCTGAATACTTTAGGTGAACCTAGCCAAGAAGAAAGCTCTTCACATATGGTCTCAGCTCAATCAATCTCTAGTCTATCAACACATATGGCATGTACCAAGAAGAAGTGGTGTTCAATGAAATCTAAGATTTCCTTCCTTCCTTTCAATCTTAGCAATAGTTACAAGATTTCCACAATCTCTCTTTTTAAACTAGTTCCAAAAAGAGTCTTTGACATCTTACTCTTTTTAGAGCAAGGTGTCTATAACCAAGTTCTTTGCATGCCTTCTCTTCTCAAAGTCTTCTTTTCATTGAACATCGATGTAGAGGATGAGAAGTCGATATCATAGTATTTTTCATTCACTGGGATGCCAAATGCAAATTTCATCAATGCTTTATTTATAGATAGCAGAATGGATTGGTCAAGTAGAAATATTTTCTTTGTCTCTGGATTGTATCTTTCAATACATTGTTTTACTAGTTTTGGCACTTGTACAACCATAGGGAATTTTGTAGCTTCAACTAATCCGCTTTCCTTCAATTTTTGGGTTATTGGGTGAATTGGCTAAGATTTGAGTCTTCTGTGGAGATCACCTAAATCATTAAATTTGAATGAGTATTTGAGAAGTTATTCAATTCAATTTCCAAACCAATCAGATGATCATACCCTACTGCTCTAATTTCCATTAACTTACAATTTCATAAAGGGGATAAATTACTCAATAAATAGTCGTTAAAAGAATGGAGAACTATGCTTGGGAAAATTTGATCACATAGATGTGGGAATCCAAACATTGGCACCACACGAATGAAATGGATCACAACTAACGGTCGTAATAGTGAAATTTATAATAAATTTGATGGTTAACATCTATTTAAAACTTTCCATTTCTACCCATGTGAAGATTCATAAACCTAATGATCATATCATTCACTTTAAATATCTAATAATAACAAAATTAGCCACTTACTGAATCAATTGAAGTTGGCCTGATGGAAACTTCCTTCTTTACTTTAAAATCCAGAATAAGGGTTACTGTCGCAACTTCCTATGTGCAGGGAAGGAGATCATAGACTTATCTTTCTACAAGTTTTCCTTTTCCTTTGATTTGGGATCACAATACAAATAATACTCCTTTGGCACCTTGGCACTTTATTTCTCCCTCTTTTTTGCACAAGGACTTTCTTTCTTAATTTCACAACTCCATTTTATGGAAGCCGCATAATGGATTCTTTGCCTTGATAATGAATACTTGATTTCCTTTGTATCAGGGGCGGAGGCTTGCAGTTGACTTCACCAAAAGCATCTTTCTAGCATCTCTATAGAATATCCTCGTATGTAGCTCTTAGAATTGTTTTCCTCCTTGTACTCCAAAAAGGAAGCCTTGGACAATAACCCACCTAAATCTAGATCACCTAAGACCTAGCTATAGTGGAACAAAAAGAATCTTGTATAGAGGTACGTATAAGGGGAAGTGGAGCAGGGAAAACCCAAAAAAGACAAAAAGGGAAAGCCTTAGGATGCTTGATGAGACTAGAGCCACCTAGGTACTATTTAGAAAAGAAATTGAATATAATTGTAAAGAAAACACATCAAGATACAAGATCAAAAGGGATGGACTAAAAGTGTGGCAACAGTTGGCTCTAATTGGGGGTTTAGGCATGAAAATTCTTGAGAAGAGACATAGCATCTCTAGTTTCGCACAACTAGAACGAAAAACTAGAAGGGGGGGCAACCACTAAGCCAAGCACACAACCAAAAGGCAAAACTAGATTAAGAAAGAAGGACTCAAAACAAGGGACACAATAGAAAGGAAAACCTACATAGACTAACTCTAATTGCAAGTGTTACTTGCTCTCAATTGTGGAGTTGATATAGCTTCAAGTCCTAGCCATTATAAGAAAATGGCAAAACCTCTCTAGTAGGATAGGCCAAAATAAATGAGTTATTCTGAATGACCTACACAATTTGGAAAGGGTCTTTCCAAAGAGAATCAAACTTATGGTGCATACCTTTGGGTTAATGTCTTTTATCCCATAACAAGGCCAGATCATTTTTCATAAACCTTCTTTTCCTTTCTTTCTTGTTAAAGAATATCTTCACATGCTTCTTACGTTCGGTGATATGATCAACTAATTTCTCACTTTCCTCTTCCAACTTGGTCAGGTAAATGATTCACTTTTTTGGACCACTCTAAAATACTAGGCTTTTGATTACTTGTCGCAACTTGCAAATGGATAGCTCCAATGGAAGAGGAAGACTAGTCGCAACTCCATATACTAGCTCAAATGGGGAAATACCAGTGGCCTTCTTAGGTATTATGCTATCTGCCTAGAGAGTTTCATGTAGCTCCTTTTGTCAATCCTTCTAATTATCAAAGATGAGCTTCTTCATAATGTTGATCAAATTTTTGCTACTTGATTTTTCCTAGCTATTTCCTTGGGAGAAATACTCTAAAGAATGACTCAGATGGATATTTTTGTCATAGCAGAATTCCACAATCTCTATTGAAGAAAAGTATGTAGCATTGTCCATGACTAGCTTCATTGGGACACCAAATCTCACAAGGATGTTTTCCTTGATAAATTTATAGACGACTTTAGAGGTAGTTCTCTTGGCAGTTTTTGCTTCCACCCACTTAGTAAAGTAGTTTGTGGTAGTTATGATGTATAAATGACCAGAAGAGTAGGAGGGGTTGATTGGACCAATAAAGTTGATTCCCCACTATTGAAAGGGACCTTCTATCACTACTGGCTTCAATGATAAGGCACCCAACTGAGGTTTACTAGAAGGCATATTAAACTTGTCACATTGGGATACCCACTTGTAGGCATCTCTTAACATACCAAGCTAATAATAGCACTTAGAATTTTATAAGTTGTTACTATAGAAGAGAATTTCCCACCACAAGCTTCATTATGAAATGCTTGGAAAAACCTCTCTTGTTGAGGCTTATCTACACATCTTAGGAAGGTGTCATCAATTGCCCTTTTATACAACTAACCATCATAAATAACATACTTTCTTGATTTAGCCCTAAGATCTCTACTCTGCTTCTATGTCAATCCATCAAGACATTCTCCATAGTTAAGGAAGTAAGCAATATTTGAAAACCAAGGATCTTGGAGGCTTACTATTAAAACTCTTGAGGTTTCTTCTTCTTTGCTTGGCTCCTAGTTTTCTACAATTGTTTTGCACAAGTCATTTCCTCAGACCAATTTTGTTGGCTTTAACTCAATGTCATATTCCTGGACTTTGGCCATCTAGGATCCTCTGGTATTGCATCCTATTTCTTGTTGACTCAAGATAATCTTCATTGTTGAATCAAGAATATGCACAATAGAATGTGAATGTTGAACATGGAATTTGAAATTTTTAAGTGCTCTTACCACAACATAAGCATGATTTTCCATCTAAAAATGCCTTAGGTCATGCTCCTTGAGAGGGTTGCTCATGAAAGCAATCAATTTTTGAATACCTTCCTTGTTTTATTGCATGAGTATGGCAGATAATGTGTGGGTTGATGCATTGCAATACAAAATAAAATCTTTGGTATAATTTTGGTGAGCCAGGATAGGAGCCTTGGCTATGGCAATGTTAGTGAATAGATTGTCTTTTCCTATAAAATTCAATAATTCAATCTATACCCAAGGTAGAAAATCAATGGTGTTCACAATAGTTGGGTAAATGTTACGTTGATCATTTCTCTCTAAATTTTTATAGGTATAGCTCCCTTTATAGAAGATTATTAATGAATTTGAAATAACTAAAGAATAATAAATCATACGCTTTTTCCAAAAAGTGCTTAAGGATCTCTCATGTACTCTTAGGTATGGAGATTCAGTTTAACAAATTTAGGAATTAAACAAGCCATTGGAAAGCACACAGTCTTTCCATAATAGAATAAGATTTGATAGAAAATTGAATCCTATAGTAAATTAAATTGATTTCTATGAATAAAGGAAAGATACAACAATCAGAAGAAACATCAATAGATATCATCCACAATTAATCATCACAACCCTCAAAGTAACTACTTATGATTTAGCTTGAACTAAAAGTTTCAAACCATGACAAAATATTGACACACACACACACACACACACACACACACACACACACACACACACACACACACACACAAACACACGTACACGCACATGCACACACACACGCGTGCACACACACACACACACGCGCGCGCGCACCTGTGCGCGCACACATATATATCCAAATAAATCTCCCAAGCACAATGTCTTTAAAGAAATAACATCTACATATATTGCTACCTTATGTCTATTACTATCCCCAAAAAATAGAAACTTCTAACAATACTAATTTATTAAAGTTCTTCTATGCAACTAAAAGCTAACCCTTTCCTAGCTTAATGCTTCAACATTTATAGTTTTTTACAAACTCGAAAAGGCCTCCATCAAAACCTAGCCTTTTTGTTAGAAATAGTTTAAAACAGTTTTCAAAAGCTTAGGATGCACAAAATAACTGTTTATAACTAAATTTCCTTATGATTTTCTCCATTCGCAATGGTATGCTTGACTAACTTCTAGCTCCTAAAGGTGCTCACAAATTCCTACATTTCATGAGACTAAGGATTCTTTAGACTGAGCAGCTTCGATCTATAGGCATCCTTCTTCCACCTTAACTCCTTGATTCTCTGGCTCTGCCTCCGCATGATCTCCTTATTCAGGTAAAACATCGATTCAATGTTAGCTAGGGTGGTAAAGTCTCAAGAAGAAAGCATTTCACTGTCCTTAATCCCTGATATGGTGTCACCAAAACTTTTGATCAAGGTGTCAGAATCCATGCTGCCATCATCAAATTGTAAGATACTCATGGAATTTATGATATGTATATCTTTTAGTATTTCTTTGTGCATCCCAGTGACTTCAAGCTCCACTACCTACTTTTCTTCTATAGCTACTTTGTATATTGAATCTTTCCAATCCATGTTTCTTTTAAGGATGAATAGCATGCATGAGTCCATAGCTTTCATGGGGTTCTCACTTAGGAACTTTAGCACTCCATACCTTTCAACTTTATGTACTTGAAACACGATCACTTGACATTGAATTTGATCTACCTCCCATACCAGAATGAGGGTCTGGACTTCACCCAATAATACTTCTCCCTCCTCATATATGGTAGTAAAATTCAATATAAATTTACTCTCTTCTTCCACAATGTATTCTACCCATTAATTCATTGCCTTTGAGAGTAACCTCCCATTCTGCATTTTCCTAACTAATTCTTGACTAGTTGACAAATTAGGATCAACATATTAACATTCATCAGAGAGTCTATATAGTCAGCCATGGTAATTATCATCTTTTTCAGCTCTTTCTTTTCTTTACTGTCTTTTTTAGACTGAGTCAACATATGGTCCAATGAAAACTTGAAGAAATGATTCCTGGTGTCCCGTAGTGACCTTTAATCCTTCAACATTGATTTCTCTAGAACCTTCCTTCTATTTGTAGGTGGCCACTTCCACTAGAACTATGCCAGTTGCTGGGTCTTTGATTAACCGTGCATCTCTTTTTACCTTCTTATTTTTAGAAACACAGGTTGTATATTTCATTACTATATCTTTAACAAGTATGGATGCAGGTTGGAGACTATGTTTCTTGCTCACTAAATTAGATAACTAGGGCAGAATGGAGAGAATGGCTGCTACTACTTGATTGCCTTTGAGAGGAGTCATGAAATCAGACTACATTGCACTTGAGGCTTCTATTAATTCAAAATCACCATCTTGATTGTCTAATAGAGTGAGTTCTTCTCCTTTGTTCTATTCATGAGCCATGATACTCTCTCTTTGAACCTTCTTTTGGGCAAGTGTCATAGACTTGGTTTTGGACCTAATTCTGGGAGTCATGATTTGCTTTGGAGATGTTGCTTTTTTTTTTTTTTTAGGAGTTGAGGTGTCACCTACAACATGAGATGAAGATGGGATGTCAGAAGTTAATGGTTTACAGAAAGAAACTACCTTTGGGAACTTTGCAATTTATTTCTCACTACTTTATCCCATACTCTTTCTTCTTAACTAGTTGTTTGTACAGGCTAAAATGGATCTAGTTATGCGATTTATATCATCATCCTCATCTATATCCTAATCCACTTCAAGTTGGTTTTGCTCATTTGCTTCTTCCCATTCTGGTTCGACAACTTATGAATCATCTTCAGTCACTCCCTCCAACTTGAACTTCCATTTCAATAAGGTAATTTGGGGAAGCGTCAACCTTGAATGATCTCTCTTAACTACTTCTCTCTCATCACCACAATTTTCCCACAAATCTTCTAAATGAGGAACTATTTGAGATTGACCCTTCAAACTGAGCACCTCTATTGCAAAACTTTCAATATCAAACTCTTGCCTCCCTTGATAGAATTTGAGGTTAAAACTGAGTAGATTTCTTTAAATTATAGAATTTTTGATCATAGTACTACAAGGCAAAGAGTCAAGTTTTATAGCGAAGATAGATTCTCACTTTTCTTGAGGTAGGTAATCCTTAATCACAGAAAATAATTGTCTACATATTTTGGCTAAAACAAAGTAGTCTAAGGCATACCGAGGTAATTTCGTTGGTTCTTCTTCAAATCCACCCACTCATAGGTATGTGAACCTTGGGAATTGGATGTAAAAGCTTCTATAGGTTTAGACAATCTTTTGGGCTTCTAGGGATATCCTCGGCATTGGAGATTTCTCGAGATTTAGATGCACACTCTCTATCAAAACATTGTGCACTTTCCTGAACTCTTTTAACACTTTATCTTTTTATAACAAGGGGCACTATTGACAAATAGTTATATCTTCTCTCCAAGGCTCATGGGGGATGGAAGTGATATTACTAACACATGCAATGCAATAAGTCAAGTATGAGGACATGGATTTATTCCCTTGAGATCTTAGAGTGTTTAAACTAATTCATTAGTGAGCTAGCTATCAATTCTGTCCAATCTAGAAATTGCTTCCCTGTTAGGATAATATGTATGTAGTGGTACATCCAATATTCGAAGAGTAAGACGTTAAAAAACCCCTTAACTTGGTGTAGTAGAACCATTAGGTCATGGACATGAGTTTTCATGTGGTCTTTGGTGACTATTTTGTTAGAAATGATAGCATTGTTGTTGCACCAAAAGATCGACTTGTTAATGCCCAAATACAACCAATTGTCTTATAGAACCACAAGAGGTGGTTAAGCCATGTTGCAAATCCTATGAGAGATGTTGGCCCATTGCCAAAAATCACCCTCTAAGCATCACTTGCTATGGCTAGTAGAATTTTAACCTGTGACCAAGCTCTGATACCAATTGTTAGAAAGGATAGCGTTGTCTTTGCACCAAAAGATCAACCTGTTAATGCCCAATACAACTAATAGTCTTATAGAACCATAGGAGGCAGTTAAGCCATGTCATAAATCCTGTGAGGGATGCTAGCTCACTGCTAACACATTTTGGGTAACCTTGAACACCCTTTATAATTCATTTCCGTCCATTTTTGGGCCATGAGGTTGTGATACTTGTCTAGGGTCTCTTGGTATTGAACTAGAGACTAGATAGGACCAAAAGTAGCAAAAGTATAATATTTTAAAATTGGCATTCCTTTCTAAGTTGATATGTGCATGCTCTTTCCCTTTGGAGCTCGTGGAAATAGAATTGGACCCTATATAAGTCTTTTGATTTCTTTGATTACGAGTCTAGATAGTGTAGGCATGATATTGTAATGTTACAAAAATGTCTCCTCCCCTTTTTGTGTCAGATTCATATTCAAGAAAATAGGTACCTTAGTTTTTAGCCTCACCTCTTTCAAGAGCATCTTTCGACATTTGAATACATCTTAACCAATCAGTACAAGTTTTCTCATTTTGATCTGTGGTTAGATGTAATGAACATATAGTCTCTTTAGGTACTTCTTCAATTTGCAACCTTGGTTGAGGGGTTGTTAAGAAAGGGCTTTTGTCGTAGCCTAGGTGTTGTTTCCCTTTATTAATATCCTGATATGGGGATTGGTAAGGGTCACCAACTCTATTCTAATTTCTTTTCAACATAGCCATATCATTCATCAATCTCTACATGAAGGGTTAGTGGGGTCAAAGGTAGAAGCAGGCCTAGAGGATTGTACTTCTCTTCTCCATTTTCTAGTAGTGATCAGTGCATCTTCCAAATAGATAGCTAGTCTTTGGGTGGTAGCCAAATTAGCCACTACATCCTTTAGTAGATGAAAACATACATCATGCAGGACCATATTTACAAAGAATATCTTCTAATTTTTACCATTTGTCTTAGAGGTAGCAAGGATCCTTTGAATCAATCTATTGAATTTAGCTACAAATTCTCTCATGGGTTTGCACATTTCATTCTTCAAATAGCTTAGCTGAAGCAACAAAGAGCACTCATTATCAGGAGTTTTGAATCTACTTTCAAATGTTGTCTTCATGTCATCCCAACTAGCTATGGAATGTTGAGGTAGGTGATTGAACCAGTTAGTGGACACATTGATGAGTGTTTGAACAAACAACCTCATGATTATTTCTTGAGTGGGAACACTTATGACTCTACATGTTGTGTGGAAGGCACTTAGGTGATCATCTATAGAGATTTTACTATCACCACTAAACTTGGGCAAAATTTTGGTTGTGCCTTTAGGCAACGTAGTAGGATTAACCCCATGGTTCAAAGGGCTTATATTATATCCCCAGGGTTGGTTAATAGCCTTGTTGGGTAACCTAAAATGTAGAGGTTGGATATTGATGTGAGATGGGATTAGTGCTTTTAATGGAAGGAGAGATTGCACCAGAGGTGAGATAGGTGAATACTTGGGAGGAGAATGAGGTCTACTACATGATTTAGTCTTCAATTTTTCTAGAGTATTAAAATTGGGAAGAAAATTCAATTTTTTCAAAGCCTCAAAATTTTCATCAAGAATACCCTTCTCTCTCTCTCTCTCTCTCTCTCTCTTTGTGTATCTTTTCTCAGCTAGAATTATTTCTTCCCACTTTAGGGTCTTGCAGGGGCACTGACAAGTCTATCTACCACTATCACTTCTTGAACTTTTGGCACACCTCTCAGCAACTTGGCATGTTCCTCTTCTCTTTCAAGGATATTCAAAACCTGTTGGAATTCTTAATTGCTTCAACACAGTGTCTAGGCAATTGAAGTCAAGTCAAAAATGATATCTTCATGTGTATCTTCAAAACCTAAGTTAGGCTGCAAAATAGGGAAAACATCATCATGTAGTAAGACCACTATAATTCATTACCGCTTTCAAGGACTTAGTCCTCTTCTTTTGAGGACTCCCTAGTAGAGTTGCCAAAAATCTGTTAGTGAACAGATTTTCTTTTCCTATAAAATCCAATAATTCAATCTATGCCTAAGGCAGAAAATCAATGGTGTTCACAATAGTTTGGTAAATATTACGTTAATTGTTTCCCTCTGAATTTTTACAGGTACATCTCCCTTTACAAAATATTATCAAAGAATTTGAAATAACTAAAGAATAACAAATCATACACTTTTTCCAGAAAGTGCTTAAGGATCTCTCACGTACTCTTAGGTACAAAGGTGAAGTTTAAAAAATTTAGGAATTAAACAAGCCATTGGAAAGCACACAATCTTTCCATAATAGAATAAGATTTGATAACAAATTGAATCCTATAGTAACTTAAACTGATTTCTACAAATAAAGGAAAGATACAACAATCATAAGAAACGACAATAGATATCATCCACAATTAATCATCACAACCCTCAAAGTAACTGCTTATAATTTAGCTTGAACTCAAAGTTTCAAACCACAGAAAAATATTGATAGATATATATCCGAATAGATTTCCCTAGCACAACAACTTTAAAGAAATAACATCTGCATACATTGCTACCTTTTGTCTATTACAATCTCCACAAAATAGAAACTTCTAACAATACTAATATATCAAAGTTCTTCTATGCAACTAAAATCTAACCCTTTCCTAGCTTAATGCTCCAGCATTTATAGATTTTTACAAACCCAAAAAGGCCTCCTTCAAAACCCAGCTTTTCAGTTAGAAATAGTTAGGCAAAATAATTTTTAAAAAATTTCAAAAGCTTAGGATGCACAAAATAACCATTTATAACTAAATTTTCTCATCGAGCTTTTCTCCATCTACAACAATCTACTTGACTAACTTTCAGCTCCTAAAGGCACATGAAAATTCCTGCATTGCATAAGAGTGAGGTTTCTTTAGACTGATTAGCTTCAATCTCCAAGCATCCTTCTGCCACCTTAACTCCTTGATTCTCTGAATCTACCTTGACACGAGCTCCTTATATGGGCACAACATCAATTTGATGTTAGCTTGGGTGGTAAAGTCTCAAGAAGAAAGGTTGCCATTGTCCTTAATCTCAGATATGGTGTCATTGAAACTTTTGGTCAAGGTTTTGGAATCCATGCTGCCATCATCAAATTGCAAGATACCCTTGGGATTTATGATATGCATATCTTTTAGTATCTCTTTGTGCATCCTAGTGACTTCAAGCTCCATTGCCTGCATTTCTTCTATAGCTTCCTTGTAGATTGAATCTTTCCAAACCATGTTTTTTTTATGGATGAATATTATGCATGAGTCCACAACTTTCATGGGGTTCTCACTCAGGAACTTCAGCACTCCATAACTTTCAACTTTGTGTACTTGAAACACAATCTCTTGACATTGACATTGATCTGCCTCCCATACTAGAATGATAGTCTAGACTTCACCCAATAATACTTCTCCCTTCATATATATGGTAGTAAAATCCAGTATAAATCTACTCCCTTCTTTCACAATGGATTATGCCCATTCATTCATCACCTTTGAGAGTAACCTCCCTTTCTACATTTTCCTAACTAGTTGCTGACTATCTAACAAATTGGGATCAAAATATTGTGGTCTTTGAATCAATGAGAGAGCACCAACATTCATCAGAGAGTCTATATACTCAGCCATGGTAATTATCAGTTTTGCAGCTCTTTCTTTTCTTTACTATACTTTTCAGATTGAGCCAACATATGGTCCAATAAAAACCTGAAGAAATGATTCTCGATGTCCCTGGAGATAGCCCCCCAAATCTATGGTAGTGACCTTGAAACTTGTAGCATTGATTTCTCCAAAACCTACCTTCTATTTGTAGGTGGCCACTTCCACTGAAACTCTACCAATTACTAGGTCTTTGATTAACTGCACATCAATTTTTACCTTATTGTTTTTAGACATGCGGGCCATATGTTTCATGAATATATCTTTAACAAGTATGGACACAGGTTGGAGATTATATTTCTTGCTCACTAAATTAGATAACTAGGGCAGAATGGAGGAATGGCTGCTACTCCTTGATTTCCTTTAGGAGTCATTAAATTAGATTGCATTGCACTTGAGGCTTCTATTAATTTCACATCACCATCTTGATTGTCTAATAGAGTAAGTTCTTCTCCTTTGTTCTATTCCTGAGCCATGATACTCTCTCTTTGAACCTTCTCTTAGGTGAGCATCGTAGACTTGGTTTTGGAGCAGGTTTTAGGAGCTATGATTCTCTTTGGAGATGCTACTTCCTTTTGTTTTTTAGGAGTTGAGTTGTCACCTACAACATGAGATGAAAATGAGATGTTAGAAGTTAATGGTTTAGAGAAAGAAATTGCCTTCAGGGAATTTGCAATTTGTTTCTCACTACTTGATCTCATACTCTATCTTCTTAACTAGTTGTTTGTACAGGCTAAAATGGATCTAGTTATGAGATTTATATTGTCCTCCTCAACTTTGTCCCAATCTACTTCAAGTTGGTTTTTCTCATTTTCTTCTTCCGATCCTAGTTTGACAACTTCTAAATCATCTTCAACCACTCCCTCCAACTTGAACTTCAATTTTAATAAGGTTGTTTGGAGAAGTGTCAACCTTGAATGATCTCTCTTAACTACTTCTTTCTTGTCACCACAATTTTCCTACAAATCTTCTAAATGAGGAACTATTTCATATTGACCCTTTAAACCAAGCACCTCTATTGCAAAACTTTTACTATCAAAATCCCTCCTCTTTTGATAGAATTTGAGGTTAAAACTAAGTAGATTGCTTCCAATTATGAAAGTGTTGATCATAGTACTACAGGTCAAAGAGTCAAGTTTGATAAGGAAGGTAGACTTCCACTTTTTCTTGAGGTAGGTTATCCTTAATCACAAAAAATAATTGTCTATATATTTTGGCTAAAACAAAGCAGTCTAAGGCATACCAAGGTAATTTCATTGGTTTTTCTTCAAATCCACCCAATCATAGGTATGTGAACCTTGTGAATTGGATGTAAATTTTTTTATAGGTTTGGACAAGATTTTGGGCTTCTAGGTATATCCTCAACATTAGAGATTTCCTAAGATTTAGGTGCACACTCTCTATCAAAAGATTGTGCACTTTCCTGAACTCTTCTACCAATTTTTCTTTCTATAACAAGGGGCAATATTGATAAACAATTGTATCTTTGCTCCAAGGCTCATGAGGGATAGAAGTGCTATTACTAACACATGCAATGCAATAATTCAAGTATGAAGACATATGAAATTCTTCCCTTGAGATATTAGAGTGTTTAAGTTGATTCCTCAATGAGCTAGCTATCGATTTTTCCCAATCTAGAAACTACTTCCTTGTCAGGATAATATCTATGTTGCAGTATATCCAGTCTTCAAGAATAAGAAGTTAGTAGACCCCTTAACTTGGTTTAGTAGAACCATTAGGTAATGGACATGAGGTTTTATGTGGTCTTTGGTCACTATTTTGGGTAACCTCAAATACCCTTTATAATTCATTTCCATCTATTTTCTGACCATGAGGTTGTGATACTTATCAGGGTTCTTTTAGTATTGAACCAGAGACTGGGTAGAACCAAAAGAAGAAAAAGTGCACTCAAGTAGATGCAAAACTAACAAGATGGTTTACCTGGTAATGGAAAATACTGCTTCCCCATTTCTATTGAAAATACTTCTAGTTCTTGCATCATAATTGTCAATGCACAACTAAAGCAACTTTTGGCTTAAAAGAGCAGGAGGGAAAGTACCAGCTTCAAGAAAACCACTCATTAAAACCTCTAAAGAACCTTTAACCTCATTGACCTAATCAAGAAAATTCTCTTGTGGCTTCTCAACCCTAACTCCCATTAAATTGGTGTCAAAGATTATAGGCCTTTTACATTCAAGACTAGAAACATTCCCAAGAAAATGCAGAATAGACCTCATTTTAATCAAAAGGAAAGAAACACCCTCACACTACTCTTGTTTCTCAAAGTCACAACACATAATAAAAGACAAGATATTTCTTATATTCTCACCTATAACTAGTTGAAAGAAAAACCATAAAACTTCCCTTCTTTCACTATTGCTCCACTTTTGATTCACCTCGGCGTGGGATAAAACAACTAAGTGGAAAACCTAGTATTTGTAAAGGAAAGAGAACATACTGGAGAAATTATTGCCTCATACTAAGGTATTTATGGTGAGATCTTTGCAGCTTAACCCACATGCCTAAAACTGTGGCAAGACCTTTTTATTAAATGATTGCCTTACGGGAACAGCCTTGCAATAATTACAAAATTCTGACATCAGATCTGGCCCATAGTGAAAGATTTTCCTTCTCATCACTCATGATAACAACTCACCATTCACATCAAGAAATGATGAGTTAGAAAGGATGCTCTAATCATTACTCTGACATTGGTTTTTAACATCTTAGGAACTGTCGCCTTTTTAAGAATCATTAAAGCTCGTGCATAAAGCCTTAGTAGTAGAACTACTTTGAACTGCTTTGAACCAAGGTTCAATGAGGTTCAAAGTGGTTCAAGTAAACATCTCTATTGCACTCGGTAGGTCCCACCTGCAAGATAAAAGTTAGTCTCAAAAACTTCGGTTGAAATACTTTGAACCTAGTTTCAAAGAGGCCCAAAGAGGTTCAAAGTAAAGACTCACAAAGAGGCATCACAAGGCTCAACTTTCAAACACAAGGCACAATGAATTTTGAAAAAAAGGAAGCATTAGGAACTTGTTAATATGAAAATTTCAGATTTAATGGAGAAAATGAAAAATTACAATGGCGAATCAAAACTAGGGCTAACAGGTAGCTTTGATTTCATCAAAAGCCTTCCTTCCAAATTCATTCCTCTTGAATGTTTGATATCATTTCATCATGTCAATTTGCACTTGGTAATTTGTGAGAAATTAATAACAAAACATCTTGAGAAATTTACCTTTCCAAAGGAGGATTTAATTCCAAATTTTCTTGCTAGTAAGTTGAGTTGTTGGATAGCTTTGACACATTCAAGGTAAGTCTCAATGCCTTCTTGAGACACTATATGACCCAACAACTTTCCTTTTATAACATAGAAGATAAATTTCTTAGGGTTAAGGGAGATTCTATGTTCCTTACATCTCATCAACACTTTCTCCAAGTCCTTCAAATGAATCTCTCTTTTCTTGGAGAAGACTATTAAATCATCCAAATAGATAACAATAATCTTGTCCTTCAAATCTGCAATTCATGGCTCTTTGAAAAGTGGCTCCAGTATTAATTAGTCCAAAAGGCATTTTATTATAAGAAAAAGTTCCCCAAGCAGTGGTGAATATTATTTTAAATTGATCATCTAGATCTACTTTAATTTGATTGAAGCTTGAGAAACCATCCAACATGGACATCATTTCGAATCCTACCACTATCTGTAATAAATGATCCATGTTAGGAAGAGCATAGTTGTTCTTAAGAGAAGCTTGGTTAAAATTTTTGAAGTCAACACAAATTCTAATCTCCCCTATATTTTTTTCGAATAGGGACAATATTAACTATCTAGGTTTAATGGTGTGTAGGGTGTATAATATTTGCTTCTAACATCTTATGGATTTCTCTGAAGATGGCATCCAAGATCATTCAGTTGTAGTTACATTGGTTTTTTTAAAAAGGGATTGCATCAGGCTTAAGGGGAATCTTGTGTTTAAACTCACCATTTTTGAAAAAATTTAAATCGTCATATCCCCAAGCAAAATCATCCAAACATTAGAACAACTACTAATTCAAAAATTAATCCAATTTCATTTCCTTTTGGTTTGAGTCATCTTGAATCAGATTTATGAAAGTTATGGATGTTTAAGTAGAAAATGGTATTTTAATATCTTCAATGGAGTTGAAAGCATAGATTTACATGCATGTAATCATTTATGAATTGGAATAATGAATGAATTAAATATTTGAAAAATAGACTCAAGAATAATTAATATGAAATTGGTTTGGGATCATTTGGTTTTGTATTGTGAAAGATAATGGATTCCCTAGGAAGGGTTATCAGTTTTGTTTCTGGTTTATGATAGTGAAAATATGTCTCGGTACATAGACCATAATTTGTAATTAGTGCATTATATTGTATTGATATTTTGATATGTTTTAAAATACATAATTTATAAAGATTCATAAAAATGGTTTGACAAGAAATGGTCAAGAACAAAAGTTATGAATAATATATTCTCAAATAGAAATCAGACTATGTAAGTGGTGAAGTATTGGTAAACTAGTATTGGAAAGAGTTTTTTTTTCCTCGTGAGATTCCTAACAATGGAATTTACTTAATGGATGTTGAAGATATTAGCATATATCCCACTTATTGGTTGATTTGTAGGATTCTCTAAATCAAATTGGTATCCAAGATTAGAAGATTGTGAACGTGTAGATAGAAGATAATCTACACCAAGCAATGTTGGGTATTTTAATTCTAGTTGTGAAGGTACTTGGTTGCAAGTGCAGGTTCACTCACTGTAGATAGGTGGACATCAAGGTCTACCAAAAGAGCCATAGGATATGGTCTAGATCTAGAGGAGATGGTCCATTGTGTCACCAAGAGACTGGGGAGAGAGGCAAGAGGGGACTCCCAGGTGAGAGATAAAAGTTGGTGTTTGTAGCAGCATGAAGGAGTAGACTTCATATGAGAGATGCACCTTGGAGGAAACCAATATAAAATCCATAGATAGAAGTCAAATTTTAAAGGATAAAGAGGAAGAAATGAAGGCATCAATCAAGTTTTGTAGACAAAATTGCAAAAAAATTGTTTACATATTCTCACTAGAGCATTTATACGAGACATGGAAATATTTCAAGGTTGGGAGTATGGTGCAGGAGTACCTAGGCATAAAGAGATTGTAGATAATCCCAAGAAATATTTTAATTATTTAATGTAATTCCATAATTTTTTATGTTATATTCCATGTAATCGAATAAATGGTAATTCCTAAAGGAAATAAATGTAAAGTTGTCAAAAAAGTGCAAAACTATAAAGTTGTAATAATGTAAAAAGTGCAAAAAGGGTTAGAAGAATGTAAGGAGTTGGTTCAAAAGTTGGTTGGGAAGCTGTAAACCACCAATGAGTCTATAAAAATTGGTTTATGGTCAAAAAAAACTATAATGGAAGGAAAAATTTATATTTGAAACAAATTTGGAGTCATTCTAAATTATTGTTTTGATTGGTCTTTCAATTTTTGTTTTGGTTCTAGGTCGTTTAAGGCCATTTACAACCTTCAAACCATGTATAATCTATTTATATTTATGAATTAGAATAATGAATGAATTATAGATTTGGAATCTATACTCAAGAATACTTAATATGAAATTATTTTGGGATTATTTGGTTTTGTATTGTGAAAGATATTGGATGCCCTAGGAAGGGTTACCAATTTTGTTTCTAGTTTATGATAGTGAAACGATGTCTCAATACAAAGACCATAATTTATAATTTGTACATTATATTATACTAAGATTTGGATTTTTTTTTAAATGAATAGTTTATAAAAATTCCTCCAAAGTGTTTGATAAGAAATGGTCAGGATCAAAAGTTATGAATAATATACTCTCAAATGGAAATTAGACTATGTAAATGGTAAAGTACTGGTAAACTAGTGTTGGAAAGAGTTTTGTTTTGCCTCATGATATTCCTAAAAATTGAATTTACTTAATGGATGAAGAAGGGATAAAAATTTATCCCACTTATTGGTTTATTTTTAGGATGCTTTGAATCAGAGCTTTGGAATGGAAAAATGTTTTGCATTCCTACTTCCTCCCCAAAATTAACTTCTTATGTTGGTCGGTCATGCATAATAACATTATCACTATTGAAAACCTTAAAAGGCATGAATTTTAGATGTGAAATAGGTGTGTGTTGTGTTTCCATGATGAAGATTCCATCCCTCACCTTTTCATTCATTGTCCTTACTCTGTTCAAGTTTGGTAGTCTATTCTTAGCCACCTTCAAATTTCATGGGTCTTTCATAATTCTATCTCCCAATATATCCTCTAATAGCAGAGCCCTTTCAATCACCCATTGATCAAAATAATTTGCAAGGCCATTCCCCCCATGTGTTTATTGGAACATATGGAAAGAGAAAAATAATCATATCTTTAGAAATATAGATACCCCTTGAGGGTGGTTATACATAAATTTATGGGAGGAATAAGTGAGGGGACCCTAGATTGGAAATGGAAACCTCTTCACCATCCCCCCACAAAACTCGAGTAGGACAAGGCAAATGTTTGGAACATCAACCAAGTTATTGAGAGAGTTGATAATTCTAAGGTCAAGGAGAGGTTGCAAACTAAATGGCAGCCACCCCCTTGAACTAGTTGAAATTGAACTTTGATGGGTCAAAGCATGCTAAGGGGGCTACTGTAGGAGGACTAATCCAAGATTCTCAAGGTAGTGGTATTAGGGGATACTCTAGAAAATGTGTTCACATTTCATGCAATCAAGTAGAACCTCTTGGGCTCTTATGTGGAGTGGAGTTAGAGAATTCAAAATTTTATTGTGAAGGGAGATTCTATGATAGTCATTAAAGCTGACAAGGGAGATATCAAGATGAGTTGGAATGCCACATCAATCATTAGAGATGCCTAGTGTATTCTAAATGGTCTTGATGACATTAGGATACAACATGTCTATAGGGAAGGAAACAAGGTGGTAGACAACCTGGTAGGATATGAAGACGAAGTCATTAACGCTTGTGTTTGGCAAAATAAGGAAGATCTTTTGGTGGAGATCAAATCACTCATTCATAAAGGGTCCTTTAAATGATAGTTTATAACTTGATGTACGACATGGATTGTCTTTTCACAATGGGCCTAGTGTTGGTGAGCTTTATTATCACTAATTATTTTTCTTATTTAGTGGGTTGCATTATGATGGTGATAAATTTGGAGAAGGCTTTTATTTACCATAGCGTTACCTCTATTGAAAAGTTAGCAATCATTATTTGTGATGAGAATTGGAAAACTAATATTTGATGCAATATTAGGAAGGATATTTTACATTATCCAAGATGGATATACAAATCTCAAGACTAGTTTTCAAAAGGAAATCATAGATATAATGTGATCTAGAAATCTAATTATTATTATAACTTAATTGCTATGATACCTAAGTGGCCTTTATTCACTCAGGGTTTTCATAATTGCAAGCATCATTTCTTGGAGTGTAAGGGTTTGGCTCTAGTTTTCAATAGTTTGATGAAGGAAATGATTGCCGATCTTAAGGAAGGGGAAGAAGAGGTGGTTGTGGACCTTGAATATGATGAGGTCATGGAGGGAGCTAATTCAAGGAATTAATCATCTAGAATCGAGAGAGCTTTTTAGGAAGACAAAGCGGCATGGTCTCATTTTAAGGAAGGAGGTTCATTCCCTTCATGGAAAGCATTGAGGGCCATGACGAGATGGTCACTTGGTAGTTTTTTGACTCCTAGAGGAAGCGAGTGGTTACCATTGATGGGATATATTTCGAGATCATTGAAGAGATGATAGCTAATGCAACTAACCTATCCATGGAAGGAAAATCATGGAGGAAGCAACCAAGAGTTAAGGACGAGAAAAGCCTTAGGAACTTCTTTCACTTTGACAAAGCCCCTATCCACTTCCATGGTGTTTTTGCAAGGGATAAACTTCCTAAACCATGAGATGTGATCTACTATGTCATTATATGCTATGTTACTATGGAGGATAGAGTCAAGGTCTATTATTACTATCATTTTCCTATTCTAAATCACTTCTGGAACAAAGATTTTATTTCCTTCCTATTTCTCCTTATTTTTTTTACCATCAAGCTTTAATTTTTCATTTTAAAAAATTTTAAAAAGGCCTTCATGCTCAAATTTTGATCCTTAGCCATCACCCCTCAAAATTATTGGCCAAAGTTCCTTTCCCCCTACCGATTTTGTTGAGGAACCACAACCTTGGCTAAGAAGATTAAGAAGGAAAAAATTGAAATTCTTTATGTTGAAAACCTTGGTACCACTTCTAGGAAGGACATCGACCAGTCGAGTAAGAGGCTGAGAGAGAAAAACCCCTTGATCAATCCTAGCATGCCTAAGTTTGACAACTTGGGAAAAAATTCTAGCCCTAGACCTAAATGCATGACCACTAGAAGGAATTATGGAGAATAGGACAAGGAAAAGGGAGAGAGTGAGGACAAAAAATGAGGATGTTATGGAGGAAGGTCAAGATAGTCATTTTCCCTCTAAGGCTTTAGATACTTTTAAAACTAAAAATACTATCACCTCAACTTTTTGGAAAATCTAAGAATATTGAGGAATAGGGAACAATCACTTTGTTAGTCAGGATGGTAATCTAGGTAGCCACACCCAGGTGGAGATCACCAGGGGTGAAGAGGAGGAAATGGATAAGGCACATCAGGGAGAGCACACTCAACAGAAAGAGGCTAGGGTGGAAACAAAGAAAAAAATGTAGGGAAACCCACAAGTTGAAAAATTGGAAAGGTCCATTGCTGATATGATCAAAAGGAACATAGACCTGGAGGATAAATTAGATAGGGTAGCCAATTTCTCTATTTGTGTCATACACTCAGTGGCCACTATGATCTACCTCATGTAGACTAACAAGGATGGTGCCAAAGATGACAAAGAGGTGGAGACTAACCATTCACTTTATGACTTCCTCGATGATGATTGGCTTCGCCTACTATTAGAGAATCTGAGGAACCATTGATTGGTTCTTTTGCTACTATGATATCTATTTTGTTTTGTTTATGTTAGTTAGTTACTCTTTGAGCCTTTGAGTCCCCTTAGGTTTTTTATGTTGGACTAGTATTACGACCAATTTGTATTCGATGGCCAAGTTTATGTATAATGTTAATAATTTTGATAATTTTGATAGTATTTACCTTACTACTATGATTATGGGAGGGTTTTTGAAATTTAGAAAGGGGGTTGGGTAATTTTATTGTAATGACTACCAACTAATCTTCTGACAGTTGTTTCTCTTTGTGCTAGGTTAGACCCCATTTTGGTTGCTTCTTAATTTAAGAAATAAAGAATTTTAAATCCTTAAAATGATTCAATATAGGTTCTAGAGGTTAGGAAGAAATGACTAGATAGCTTAACTATCCTTCTTTGATGTTAAATACCACCACTTTTTTTCCTTTGGTGTCCTATTATATATATTCCTCTGGTTTCTAATACTAGCAATCCGTGAAGAATGATTTAGGATTTTCTCCATTATTTTGACTACTACAATATTTATTCTAGTCCCCTCAAATATTCAATTTTCTTCAATGAGAGACCCAATGCACTTCTTTGGAAAATGATGATTTATTTTATGGGTTCTTTCCTACCACATGGGTGCTCCTATACCCTCATCACCCATTTTTCACACAATTTCGATCTTTCCAATCTCTTCTTTTGTGGGGCTAGCTTTGTGATCCACATATTGCCTTGGTGTCTATCTTGTATGTTTAATGGAAATCACATTTGCCCCTATGATGAACACATAAATGACCAAAAATAATTTGTAGGATACTCATTTTCCCTCTAAGGTTTTAGATACTTTTAAAACTAATAATACTATGACCTTAGCTTTTGGAAAATCTAAGAATATTGAGGAACATGGAACAATCACTTCGTCAGTCAGCATGGGTAATCTAGGTAGCCACACCTAGGTGGAGATCATCGAAGGCACATCAGGGAGATCACACTCAATAGAAAGAGGCTAGGGTGGAAACAAAAAAAAAAATGTAGGGAAACCCACAAGTTGAAAAATTGGAAAGGTCCATTGCTGATCTGGTAAAAAAGAACATATACCTAGATGATAAATTTGATAGGGTAGCCAATCTCTCTATTTGTGTCATACACTCAATGGCCACTATGATCTACCTCATGTAGACTAGCAAGGATGATGCCAAAGATGATAAAGAGGTGGAGACTAACCATTCCCTTTATGACTTCCTCAATGATGATTGGCTTCGCCTACTATTGGAGAATCCAAGGAACTAGTGATTGGTCCTTTTGCTACTATGATGTCTATTTTGTTTTGTTTATGTTAGTTAGTCACTCTTTCAGCCTTTGGGTCCCCTTAGGTTTTTTTATATTGGACTGATATTATGACCAATTTGTATTCGATGGCCAAGTTTATGTATAATGTTAATAATTTTGATAATTTTGATAGTTTTTACCTTACTACTATGATTATGGGAGCGTTTTTGAAATTTAGAAAGGGGGTTGGGTAATTTTATGGTAATGACTGCCAACGAATCTTTTGACAGTTGTTTCTCTCTGTACTAGGTCAGAACCCATTTTGGTTGCTTCTTAATTTCAAAAATAAAGAATATTAAATCCTTAAAATGATTCAATATAGGTTATAGAGGTTTGGAAGAAATGACTAGATAGCTTAACAATGCTTCTTTTTTCGTAAATACCACCACTTTTTTTCCTTTGGTGTCCTATTATATATATTCCTCTAGCTTCTAATACTAGCAATCCATGAAGAATGATTTAGGATTTTCTCCATTATTTTGACTAACAAAACATTTATTCTAGTCTTCTCAAATATTCCATTTTCTTCAATGAGAGATCCAATGCACTTCTTTGGAAAATGATGATTTATTTTATGGGTTCTTTCCTACCACATGGGTGCTCCACTACCCTCATCACCCATTTTTCACACAATTTTGGTCTTTCTAATATCTTCCTTTGTGGGGATAGATTTATGATCCACATATTGCCTTGGTGTCTATCTTGTATGCTTAATGGAAATCACACTTTCCCCTATGATGAACACATAAATGACCAAAGATAATTTTCACTTTTTTGGTAGAAAATTTTCCCTTTTAAAATTGCAAACATTTATTTTATTACATTTTAATTCCCCATTAATCTTAAAGGGAAAGAAATAGACCATAGATGTCACTACATTATCACAAAAGTTTGTACCCATGTTTGGGACTAGACCCCCAAGAAAATTTGTGAAATATGGAGACAACCTCCAAGGGTGGGAGTGGGATTTGAGGCAAAATCTCTAAAGAAAGTTGACTTCCTTACAATGAAGATGCACCTAACTACAAATTTGAGGGAAAAGGGGGAAGGAATGTTGAGAAGGAAAATGCAATGACATGCCATACTAAAACATGGTTACTCTTTTCTGCCTATAGTTGCATAATACATCAACACAACGTACATAGATCTCTCTTCTAACCAATCTCCAAAATATCAGTGTAGATCATAGCTCATTCAATGTTGAAAAGAAATTAAAATTTCACAATACAACACTATTGCCATACTTTTAGTCCATCCCTTTTGAGATTCTTACTTGATGTGTTTTCTTTACAATTATATTCAGTTTCTTGTCTAGATAGTCCCCAGGTGGCTCTCTTCTCATCAAACATCTGAAGGCTTTCCCTTTGTGTCTTGTGTAGGTTTTCCTTGCTCCACTTCCCCTTATACCTCCATGCGGAATTATTTTCATTCCACTACATTTAGGTTTTAGGTGATCTAGATTTGGGTGGGTTATTGTCTCAACATCTCCCTGATAAAAAGAAAGTCATATTTGTTCTACAAATTTGTTAATACCTTAAGTAAGAACTCTTCCTACGGATTCTAATTCATTTTTTTGGCTATTTGTCTTTGGAGAACTTCATTAAGCAAGAGTTCAAAGAATAGATTAACAATGGCATCTACATATATATGTCCAATAGATTCATGATAAAATACCAAGAGAAGAAAAGATATAAAGCTATGAAACTCTTAGATCGAAGATCCAAAGTCAAAATTCATTTCTGTGTAGCAAGACAAGACTTCATGTTGTCAGTTGCTCATCCTCTAGAAGTGAACATTTTATGATGCATCTCCAAAGCTAAGATGACTCATGCTCTATTTAGAAGATTTCATGTTTCAATGGGACCTAGGTGTAGTGTTATAAAGAAGTTCATTTGCGCCCTTGATACACATCACTAAATGATGTATCCATGGTCAACTTTTTGTTTCGAAGATATATAAGGAAGAGTGGCCAAGACAAAGGAAAATGTTTTGAAATTTTTCTATTTTAATAAAGAGAAGGTCTCAATGGTGCATTTCAATAAAAACATCCAAGGCTTCCTTTTCGAAGGACAAGGAGGAAAACAATTCTAAGAACTACATAAGAGGATATTTTGTGGAGATTCCATAAAGATGCTTCTAGTGAAGTTAGCTACAAGCCTCTACCCCCAATACAAAGGAAATCAAGTATTTTTTATCAATATGGAGAATCCATTCTATGACTTCCCTAAAACGAAGTTGGGAAATACAGAAAGAAAGACCTTGTATAGAAAAGAGAGAGAAATAAATTGCCAAGGTGCCAAAGGAGTATTGCTTGCACTGTGATCACAAATCAAAGGAAAACACAAGATTGAAGAAAGATAAGTCTAAGATCTCCATCCCTACACATAAAAAGTTGTGATGAGAACCCTTGTTCCAGATTCTGAAGTAAAGAAGGGAGTTTCCATTAGGCCAAATTCAATTTATTCGGTAAGTGACTAATTTTGCTACTATTGGAGATTTAAAGTGAATGATATGATTGTCAGATTTATGAATCTTCATATGGGAGGAAATGAAAAGTTTTGAATATCCATTAACCATCAATTTTATTATAATCCAAGTATTAAGTCCATTAGTTGTGATTTATTTCATTTGTGTGGTGCTAACATGTGGATTCTCACATCCGTATGATTGCATTTTTCCAATAGTTCTCAACTATTTTAACAACTATTTATTTAGTAGTTTATCCCCTTTATGAAATTGCAAGCTAATGGAAATCAGAGCAATAGGGCATGATCATTTGATTAGTTTGGAAAGTCAATTGAAGAACTTCTTAGATCCCTTGTTCAAATTTTATGATTTAGGCAATCTACACCGAAGGCTCAACTCTCAGCCAATTCACCCAATAACCCACAAATTGAAGGAAAGAGGATTAGTTGAAGCTTCTAGATTCTCCATGGTTGTGCAAGTATCAGAACTAGTAAAAGAATGTATCAAAAGATACAATCTAGAGACAAAGAAAATATTTTTACCTAATCAGTCCATTCTGCTATCTATAAATAAAGCATTGGTTCAATTTGTATTTGGCATCCCAGTGAAAGAACAATATTGGGACATAAACTTCTCATCCCCTCCATGGATGTTCAATAAAAAGAAGACTCTAAGAAGAGAATACATGCATTCATGTATGCCTCACTCCAACAAGAGTAAGATGCCAAAGACTCTTTTTGGAACCAATTTAAAAAGAGAAATTGTGGACATATTGGCACTATTGCTAAGATTGAAAGGAAGGGAGTAAATCTTGGATTTCATCAAATACCACTTCTTCTTGGTACATTCCACATGTGCAGATGGAATGAAGATCAATTGGGCTAAGATCATATGTGAAGAGCTTACTTCTTGGCTAGGTTCAACTAAGGCATTCAAGCATTTCTATATGTCTTCGTACTTAATATATTACTTAGCCACACATCGCCTTTGGCTAGGTATTCCCAGTATCAAAACATATGATGAAATTATGAAGGTTTATGAGTTCTATCCATACCTACAGTTGCAAAGGAGCTTTGAAGAATATGTAAAGGTTTATGATGCCTTTACAATGAGGTAGTGCCAAGAATTGCAAGGTTTCCCTACGAATAGGTTTTCACCTAAGGCTATATTAGTTGTAGGCCAATTCAGATGTTGTTTCATCCAATTCCCCATCTTTCTCATACTTGAGAATTGGTGCATTTGATGGTTTCCCCAAAAGGCTTCCCAGTTATCTCAAGGAAAAGTTGTTCTTATTGAATTGCGCAGACAAATACTGGATGTGAACACCTTGTTTTCCAATATGAAGAAGATAGATGGGATTTCCTTCCCAATAGTGGTAGGACCTTATTCCTATGCTTCTAGATCTAGAAGTGCAAGTTCTACCAGTGGAGTAGCCTTCAAAACAACTCAATCAATTGTTGCTACATCCACAACTATTTCTACTTCAACATCAGCTGATCCAACATAGTTTGTCGATGGAGGAGGAGACTAACATCTAGAAAAGAATATTCAAATTACTCCAACTTATGGAGGAGGATCTATGCTAGACAAGGAAAAGGTTGGTGATGATGAGAAGAACAAAGAGAAGGTAAAATAGAAGTCAATGACTAAGCCCTCCTCCCATATGTAAGTCATCAACTTGGATGAAGATAATAATCCCCTGGATGGTCAAGAACAAGAGACATCTCAACAAGGCAACAATCTAGCCCTCTCAGTCACCAAGGTAACTACTTTTCTTACTACCACATAGAGCAAGGAGACACCCCCATTGGTGAGGAAACTCTTTGATCCTACAACTCTACATCATCAATCAATGTCCTTTCAACTAAGTCATGGTTGGAAGAGACTATTGATTAGAAGAAGCAAAGATGTGAAGAAGTTGCTCCATCCAAGGACCTCATTGTGCAAGAAATTTCAGCTCAGTCAACATCAAAGAAGGAAAAGAAGTAGAAGAATATAGTGGCTTTGTCCATTGATTCTTGTACTAGTCATATGCTAGTAGAGATTGCAAAACCTCAGAAGGAGGGAAAGTTCCATGAGCTAACTACAAGTGATTTCCAAATTAGAACAATTCACATAGGTATTCCAGTGAATGATTCTATGGTCAACATATGAAAATCAACAAATGGTAAGATCAAGGATAGTTTGGAAGAGATAAGGGTAGATAAAGAGGTACTCAAAGCCTGAAATAAGAAATTGATGGAGTACGATGCACTTGGAAACACCTCTACAAGCACATTTAATCCATGTGCAGAGGAGAACAAGAATTTGCTACTTAAGTAACTAAGAGGCAATTTAGTCAAATTGGTCATTCTTGGATTGATCAAATGAAGGCCAAGGTCCCCCTCTCATTGAGAACCTTGGGAAGCTACTGCTAGATACTGAAAAATTAAGAGAAGCAATATCCAGTCATCAAACCTTAATGTACAAAGCATCAGTGGGTCTAATAGAGTAGTTAGCCTTGTTGAAAGAGGTCATTGATATGAAAACTAATGTTTCCATGACCCATGGGATTATCAATACAGGCCAAGAAACCATTGCTTCATTGGAAACAATAATTGGAATTCATAATTGAGAGCTCAATAACATTTGGAAGTGAGCTAAAAGATGTACGAATCATGAGGTATGACTCCTATGAAGACTATAAGAGATAAAAAAGATCGCTTGGGATATTTTGTGAATTTGGCTGGTAGGAAGGAGGCTAGAGGGATGATGTGGGGAGAGTGTTCTTTACCTATAATGATGTAGGAGCATCTTGGGTCTTTGAGCAATCTTGCATCAACCAAAAATATATCTTGTTTTATGTACCAGCCTATTGTTCGTGAAGTAGTCATTGCTACTATTGATGTTGTGTTGTGTGCAGTTAAAAATTTGATGAGGACCTATCCTTGATCCTCCTCTTAAGAGTGCAAGCCTTGATCTTTTGTATTTCTTAAGTTGCGAATAATTCTTTGCGATCTTTGTTTTGACATTTTTCCTTCTAGCGAGGTGTGTTGTTTCCTTTGGCATGGTTTCTTATGTTAACATGACATGTTGCAAAATTAGGAGCCAACTAATAAGACATGTGTGGATCCTCCTTCAAGTGCACAATGCCTTATGTTTTATTTAGCATCAATTTTGATTTAATCTCTCTAGGTTGGACCTATAATGTAATTAAATGCTTGACTAGCCAACTTGTGGTTTAGTTGGCTATATAAGAAGCTTGGTTAGAGGTAGTTAGTGTGCTAGTAGAGTAGAGGATGATATGAGATAATTAAGAAATAAGATAGGATGCAAATTTGGATTCTAAATTCATAATTTCATTGTATATGGCCGAAACCTGGAAGGCCTCATAACTAGGCATGTTGATAGACTTCTCTTAATTATTACATCAATGTGGCTGCCAATTGTTGAGATTTGTGTTAAAATGTGTTTCTTATTAATTACACCTAATTAAAAGTCCAAAATCTCTCCTTATGAACATTATTTTATATGTTGCTTCCGTGTGCAACTCTTAGCAGGGTTGTTTGTAAGCTTAAGTTAGCCAATTCTGCTTAAGTTTTCCATCTTCTTTTGTCATATAAGCTCCCTGACAGTGTCCCTTTTGATTTGTCAAGAAGTTCTTTCCCTATCTTTTCAAAAATTGGATTATCTATCGATTCCCACCCAACCCATGGCTGACCTGGATGAGGGATGGAATATAGTGAAAATAAAGACTAGGGAACCATTAATCCTAATATGGGATATAATTCTAAGGTTCAAAGACCTCCATAGAAATCCATCAGGTTAAAGAAAACTACAAGGGACATTGGTCAAGGCACTCATCTTACCTTGGAAGACACTTAAAAAAGTAGGAAATGAAGATCATCTCTTGGTATGTTAGGGGGCTCAATAGCCCTAGGAAGTAGTATGTAATTAAGAAGAATGTTATAGAACACAAAGTGGATATAAATCTTATTCATAAAGTTAAAATGATAGTTAATAATTTTGAAAACTTGGTGGCTTATATCTGGTTTGGTGTGAGTTTTTCTTACAAGGAGGCAATTGGTGTGACTAGAGGTATTATGACTATATGGGGACACCAAAATGATTCAAGTAGAGCAATTTTAAAAAATCCTCATTTCTTGGTGGTTGATTTTATGGAGAAGAATCTTAGTTGTCTTTTATTTAACTTTTATGTGTTGAATTTGATAAAAGATCAACCACTCAACTCCTTAGAATCACCTGCATGCAAATGCTTATCACAGAAGAGAGAAGCAAAAGGCCATGGAGGTAGTAATTGCTAGATCCATAGATGAGACATCATTGATGAGCAAAAAAGAAAGATTGCTATTATCAACAATGAATTAATCTCAATGAATTATTTACAATGAGAGATCATCCTTATAAAGGAGATTGCAACCCTAAAAAGGTCTAACCTAGGTTGCATCCTAATAATTAATAAAAGAATTAATTATTATAGTAAACTAGAGTTAATCAGGAAATATCTAATTACTCTAACACCCCCCCAAAGATAAACTTAGGGAGTAGCTATAAATGTAGAAACTACTATTAAAAGTAAATTTGGGTCCTAGAAAATAAAGCCCGATGATGTACCCAAGGACAACCAAATCTTTGAAAAGAAGAGAAATAGAAAAACCATATGGGAAAAATATTACTCCAAAAAGAGATGGAAAAACATGCTGAAAGAAACTAGTGAAGGATTGAAGAAACCTCCAAACTAGGGAATGTCCCAGAAGATAGCCTGAGCAAAAGATGATCATGAAGAACACCAATGAAGCATGTAGAATTTACAAAGCTCTATCAAAAGTAACTTCTGATTTAAAGAACCCCCATTGAAATAAAACCTGACCAAGTAGAAAAAGCTGTAATATTTATCAAATTAGGAGGCACACAAAGGAAAACAATTGAACTCGAAGATATAGATGGCATAAAATACCAAAGCCTGAAGAGCTAATCAATCAAACCAAGGAAGCATGAGAAATAATAGAAGAACCCCCTGCCCCCCCCCCCCCCCCCCCCCCCAATGCAAACAAGGGTGAGGTGACAGAAAATTGGAAAAGTGGGCCAAAAGAAAGTTGCATGTCAAGGAACCACAATCAAGATACACAAAAGGGTGTATATGTGTGTACAGGTTAATGTCACGAAAGGGACACTCACTGGACAAAGGAAGATGGAAAATAAAGATAAAACATCAACCCCCCATGGCACTTTAATCATGAGTAGTGCATGTATAATAAGGCACACGATATGGTGAATCCCAAGAATACAATAATCTTCACAAGTGTCCTTAGATGACACTACTCAAATAAGAAGGCAAAACTAGGCAAAACAACTAAAATATATATACAGATGCAATATGGCACTTTATCTCAGTGAGTTTGCAAGAATACATACAAATGATGTCTAAATAGACTAGAAGAGACATAGGAACGATACAAAAGATAGTATAAGTCATAAAAATCATCTAAAGCAATGAAATCGATCCCCGAAAACAACTAAGATATCCACCAGAATGCAAAAAACAAAAGACTAAATAGAATGTTCTTGGAGAAGAATTTGGGAAAGCAAACAACATCATTGAAAATATCTTGGAAAGACCTTTCCAACGATATAAAGAATTTCCAAAACAGAGATCAAATGCTCAAGATATGTGTCCAGGAGTGCAAAAAGAAACTTCTAACTTTGACAATAGAAAAAGCTATCAAAAAAGCAGCAAAACTGAAAATAATATGTACCCTTGTGATGGCCTTGGAACCAACTTTTTAGTGATATCTTGTTTGTAGAAAACGAAGTTTGTATGCTCAAGATATGAGCAAAAAGGTGAAGGTAGGTCCAAAAAGAGCCCGAGGTGATAGGAATGTTGATGCAATGCTAATGTGGCACTAACATTATCAAGTGATGAGCCCAAATTTGACAGGAAAAAGACCGTCAAGGCAAAAAAAAACTTAAAAAATGATCCTTGTTAGAAAAAAAAAAAATCCAGTCACCAAATTTAAGAAAAGATTGCTAAAAATTGTTGCCGCTAGTCAAAGGGCTAGTGTCAGAAGAAAACTCCGGTGGCGAAATCTCTACAGACATCGGAAAAAAGAAGACCGCCAAAAAAAAAATAACGTTAGTAGCAAAGAGCTGGAGCCAATAAAAAACAAATTGATGGTCATGATGATGCCACATGTTTAAAGCCAAATTGCCTCAAGAGGGAGAAAAACAATTGAAAAAAGAATCTCAAACTGACTCCAAAATCACTTGTACCAATCTGCTCGAAGGAAAGAAAAATTGTGTATCGAGCCATGTGGCAAAGCGTGGGGCCCAAGGAGAGGTGATAGGTCACCATATAACCACCTCATAAAGTGCAGATAGCCAAACAAAACCGTTCGCACACAAAAGAAAACCATAAGGGCCCATTTGGCGAACAGAATACAAGCGGAATAGGGATATGTAAATTCCAAAAAAATTGAATTTTTCGTTTGGATGCACCAAAATGGAATTGGAATACGAAGTAAAATAGGAATACGTATTCCAATTTTGGTCCAAAAATGGGGTTTTGCAATTCCACCCAAATAGGCGTTATTGGAATATGTATTCCTATTCCACTTTTTCTAATTTTAGAAAACATAAATTTTGGGGTCCGCGAATTTCCATCAAATATTAGCTGAATACGTAGCCCCATTTTCTATTCCAGAATACATATTCCTATTCCCACAGCTAAACGGACCCTAAAGGTGATAAAAAATGCCACCAAACAAGCCCATAAAAAATTGCATCCATCCACAGAAGATCACGTGGGTCCCAATGTGAGAAGGCTCACTGGCTGGAGTGCCATGTCAAGTGAAAGACATGGCCATCACACAAACTACCTCATAACGGTTAAAAAAACTCCAGCACAAAACTAAAGCCTAGTCCATAATTTAAGACACAATGAAAGACCCAAAACTGAACGCAACACTCTAGAAATAACACCCCACCAAAAAATGCAGCCATGTGAGGGAGTGGAAGGTGGAAAGTATGTCAAGGAGCCTTTGTTGTCCACTAATGGAGTGTATAGAGCATCGGACACAGCCAGGACAGAATGCTGCAAAAAATCACCAACCAAGGTGATTGAAGAAAGGGGTCGCCACAGACCTCCAAAACACACCCAACATGTAAATCGCTTGCAACAGACCTCCAATGATGATGTAGGGTAGGTGGTACGCACCAATAATGTAGACAGAATTAGAGATGATACCGTAGATGAGCTTGGCAACCATGGGCAAATGCAGAGCTTTGGAGGAGTTGTAGTGTTGCCGGCTCCCTAAAGAATGCACAAAATCAAAAAATACTACCATAAAAAAGAAAGAGCTTCCATCAATTCACGATAAAGATGGCTCGTCAACTCACAAAAAATCCAAAAACACCCGCAAGAGGCCTGCAAAACGCGTCTTCCAAAGAAGGCGTCTACTCTAATCAAACTCGCAGATACTGCCACTATCAGAGGAAAAAAGGACGCCTTCAAAGGATAGCCACCAAGCGCAAATAGCTGAAGTTGCAAGGCACAAATCAAGGGCCGATAGATCCTTTTTGGCACTGAATTCTCATGGACTGTCGATTATTTTAAAAATGCCGCTCATCATTTAAACTAAACAAGAAGATGATAGGAATTGTTTTTCAAAACTCAGATTTGAAAATTTGTGCATTTGTTTGAAAATTTGCAAAATGGAATTTAGCATAGGTGAGCCTCAAAACCAGGTTTTCCAAATTCCTATTAGCAAGTTGGAATTGAAAATCAAAACCTGGTTTTGTTTTTAAGAGTGTAAAAACAATAGATTTGACCACTTTTTGAAATTTGCCTTCAACTCCAAGCTTACACACTTCACACACATCTTCCAAGTGAAACAAACAGTTTCACTAAAATCCCAAAAATCTAAGTGAAACAAACAATTTCACTAAAATCCCAAAAATCGAAATGAAGATATGCAAAACCTTGATTTGGCTAAACCAAAGTTTGTAAAAATCTGAATTTTTTTAATTCCACGAACCAAACGGACCATAGAAAAGATCACATGTGTCAAAGCATGGGTCTAGTGGAGGATCCAAGGGTGAGCAGAAATAGGCCCGCTGACTTTGCAACATTCATGGTGGGAAACACAAGGCCAATCAAAATCGTAGACCATAAAATTTTCCATCCACCAAAGAATCCGCAAGCTACAAGATTTCATCAAAAACAATTCGTGCAGACCCGCATGATATGTGCCCAAACTTACGCTTTTCAAAAAAAGTCAGTCAAGGAATATTTGTAGCTTCTAAAATAAAGTGCAAGCATAGTCAAATCTAGTGATCTTAGTAATCTTAGTAAATTTTATTAATTGAAAAGGACTATTCATCAAAAATCTACTGATCTTATTTGAAAAATTGTTGATGGTAGTTACCATAAAATGACAACATATCTATCGAAACCACAAAACAAGTGTCAAAATAGGCATTGGCTACGGTGCAACATATTTGTACTGTAAAAAATTGTGCCGACTCCTGCCACCTGCCCCACTAATGTGCCCTTCCATTTATGCCCTGCATGACAGTACGTTGTCGTTTCCTCACAACAGGTAAATTTTGTTTATGGACTTTAATTTTTATTTTTATATCCATTCTATGTGTTTTAATAATTCAATTTTTATTATTGTATTTTTTAAATAAAATAATATTTAGATATATGTATTTAATTTCATATTAGAAAAATTAAAAATAATTTCATATTTAAAAAGTGATTGAATAAATATATTATTATTTGAATGCAATGTTTTATTATATGATATAAAATATAAAAAGAATATTAAGTAGTACAAGTAATTTAAAAAAAATAAAAAATAATTAACTATTGTTTTAGTTTTAATAAATAATAATAAAATGTGCAAATACTAATATTAAATTCTTTTGTAAGAAATACCATATTTATAAATTTAATTCGATTTTAAAATTAAATATATTTAAATAAAGTTTAAATTTTAAAAAGATATAGAATTTGAAATATAAGTAAAAATTATATTTAAAATATAAAAATTGCTATTAACAATTTAATTTAAAAGAAGGGGAAATAAAAATAATTGTAATGGAAATACTTTCATAATTATTATTCTTATCAAAATTTTAACTATTAAATTGTTTAGTTGAATACTCATACTCACTTACTCAAAAAATGTGATATATATTTGTTTTGGCAAAAAGATATATCTTTTCTCCATGCAAAATAGTAATTAAATAGCGATTACTTTATTCTTTGAAAACTACATCTTTTTATATATTTTAATAGGTCAAAAAAGCCATACTTAAACTTTTTTAAAACCAAACCAATATTATATATTTTTAGGTTTAGTTTAATTTTATAGATAATATTTTGGATGTGAAGATTTAAAATGATATTTTAAAAATGATATTTAATCTTAAATTATTTTAATATTATATAGTATTAAGCTTAAGTTATAATACTATTATTACATAATAATAAATTTAAGTAACAAATAAAAACTTGTTATTAAAAAAAATTAATTTATATTATTTTTAAAGAGTACACCTTTTATATAAATTTAAAAAATTACTTCTAAATTTTTTACAACATATTAGCATAACTTATTATTAAAATAAAATCAACCAAATTTTAGATGATATATTTTCTCCATGCAAAATAGTAATTAAATAGCGATTACTTTATTTTTGAAAACTACATCTTTTTATATATTTTAATAGGTCAAAAAAAGCCATACTTAAACTTTTTTAAAACCAAACCAATATTATATATTTTTAGGTTTAGTTTAATTTTATAGATAATATTTTGTATGTGAAGATTTAAAATGATATTTAAAAAATTATATTTAATCATAAATTATTTTAATATTATATAGTATTAAGCTTAAGTTATAATACTATTATTACATAATAATAAATTTAAGTAACAAATAAAAACTTGTTATTAAAAAAAATTAATTTAAATTATTTTTAAAGGGTGCACCTTTTATATAAATTTAAAAAGTTACTTCTAAATTTTTTACAACATATTAGCATAACTTATTATTAAAATAAAATCAACCAAATTTTAGATGATATATTTTGAGTAAGTCAGCCAAAACAAATATAATGATACTAAGATGAAGAAAACATAACAATATTTATTTAAATGTAATATAGATAATTAATATGTGTATTCAACTAAACAATTCAATAGCTAAATTTTTTATAAGAATAATAATTATGAAAGTATTTCCATTACAATTATTTTTATTTCCCCTTCTTTTAAATTAAATTGTTAATAGCAATTTTTATATTTTAAATATAATTTTTACTTATATTTCAAATTCTATATCTTTTAAAAATTTAAACTTTATTTAAATATATTTAATTTTAAAATTGAATTAAATTTATAAATACGGTATTTCTTAAAAAGAATTTAATATTAGTATTTGTACATCCTTTTATTATTTATTAAAACTAAAACAATAGTTAGTTATTTTTTATTTATTTAAAATTACTTGTACTACTTAATATTCTTTTTATATTTTATATCATATAATAAAACATTGCATTCAAATAAAAATATATTTATTCAATCATTTTTTAAATATGAAATTATTTTTAATTTTTTAATATGAAATTAAATACATATATCCAAATATTATTTTATTTTAAAAATATAATAATAAAAATTGAATTATTAAAACACATAGGATGGATATAAAAATAAAAGTTAAAGTCCATAAACAAAATTTACCTGTTGTCCAGAAATGACAACGTACTGTCGCAGGGCATAAATGGAAGGGCACATCAGTCGGGCAGGGGGCAGGAGTCGGCACAGTTTTCTACGGTGCAAATATGTTGCACCATAGCCGGTGCCGTCAAAATATGGGCACAGTCCCGTGCAAATAAAAGAAGCTACCCAATAGAAAAGGCAAGCTCAAAGTACAAAACGTGTGCCCAAGGCTATGTTGGCATTATAGGAGGCCTAGGTACAACCATAAATTGTGAGTAGACCAAAATTGTCGGTGGTCAGAAGCAATGAGTGACATTGCAAGGGTCACTCTCAACAGCGCCGCTATTCTTCTCCTTGACGAAGCATGCACCTCCAAGATAAAAAATTGCATTACACTTTGAGCAGGAAAAGGGTTTTTTCCAAGATGATCACCAAAGTGGGGTGCAATTTGCAAACAACTAAAAAAGTGTCACCTCAATTTCCGTGCTGAGCAAAAGATCCTGTGTGTAAATTTTTTTTGCTTCAAATTTCAACAGTGTTCAAAATGAATGTATTTAATATGGAAATATGGGTTTTCAAGTGCTCTGAGCTCAATGGTGATGTCTATTTTTTCTCAAAGTGACTCAAAAATTAGTGACCCTCTAGATCCAATAAAAAATTGTTGAAAGTTCAGATCTAAAAATTGATGCCAAATCTCTCAAGAACAGAACAAGGGCATGAATATTTGGAGCTCTAATACCATGTTAAAGTTGATAAAAGATCAACCCCACAACCCCCTAAAATTACTTGCATGCAAGCCCCTGTCACAGAAGAGAGAAGAAAAAGGCTATGGAGGTAAGAATTGCCAAATTCATAGATGAGACTTTCTTGATGAGCAAAAAATAAAGATTGCTATTATCAATAATGAATTAATCTCCATGAATTGTTTATAATGAGAGATCATCCTTATAAAGGATATTAAAACCCTAAAAAGGTCAACTTAGGTTGCATCATAGAAATTAACAGAACAATTAATTATTATATGCCTAAAATTTAGCTTAAGTGAACTAGAGTTAATTAGAAAATATCTAATTACTCTAACATTATGCTCCTAATACACATGCAAAAAGTCTACAAGTTTGGAAGGAGGCCTCTAAGTGTTATTGTTTCACTTCAAGCTACTAATGAGATGTGTGTTGGTGATTTCAATATGCCCCTTTAGTTGGAAGGATTAGATGATCAATCTGAGACAATGTATGATTTGAATGACTTTCTTAGACACAATGCCCTCCTAGATATTGACCTCCAAGGACCCCCCTTAACTTGGTCTAATAGTAGAATGGGTAACAACCTATCCAAGTGAAAGTGAGGTCGGATAGGGTGTTGATTTTTTCTAGTTGGGATTCCTCCCTCTTTCTTGCTTGCAAGATTTTCTTAAGATGGTTTCTTATCTCTCCATGATCTTGTTCAACTGGGTTAAATGAAACCCTTAAGGTTATAATCCTTTTAGATATGAGATTATGTGGCACTCACACCCATAATTTGGAGAATATATCACGTGGTGGTGGGACACTAGAGTTGAAGGAACGACCATCTTTAGGATTGCAAATAAGTTGGAAATCACTAAGCATGAAGTTTGTAGATAGAAAAAATCAACATTTGTAGATATTTTCAAGGAGAAAAAGGACATTGAAAAGAAGCTTGAGAATTGCCAAAATGTGCTTTCCATTGGGGAGGTTTCAAAGGATTCTATCAATGAGGAAAGGGATCTAAGAGGTAAATGGAAGGAGGTAGTAAGGAAGGAGGAGATCTTCTAGAAGAAAATATTTCATATCCAATGGCTTATGGAGGGGAATAGGAATACTACCTTCTTTCACATGTCTTGTTTAACTGGGTCAAATGAAACCCTCAAGGTTATAATCCTTTTAGATATGAGATTATGTGGCACTCACAACGATAATTTGGAGAATATATCAAGTGGTGGTGGGACACTAGAGTTGAAGGAATGGCCATCTTTAGGATTGCAAATAAGTTGGAAATCATTAAGCATGAAGTTTGTAGATAGAAAAAATCAACATTTGTAGATATTTTTAAGGAGAAAAAGGACATTGAAAAAAATCTTGAGAATTGCCAAAATGTGTTTTCCATTGGGGAGGTTTCAAAGGATTCTATCAATGAGGAAAGGGTTCTAAGAGGCTAATGGAAGGAGGTAGTAAGGAAGGAGGAGATCTTCTAGAAGAAAATATCTCATATCCAATGGCTTATAGAGGGGAATAGGAATACTACCTTCTTTCACATGTCTACCTAAAAGCACAAGAAAATGAACACTATAATTAAACTATTGGATGATCAAAATCAGGAACTTACAGAGGAGAATGACATCAAGAACTAGGATTCTAATTATTTCCACAACATCTACAATCAACCTATGCTTCCTTGGGATCAAAATAGAAGTGAGGAAGTACTTAGAATAATCACCCCAATGTTAGATAGTGAAATGAATGATGACTTGGTAATGAAGGTGGAATTTGAGGAGGTCAAGGCAATTGTTTTCCCAATTGGAGCCTATAAAGCACTAGGCTTCAATGGCTTCCCACCTGCTTTCTTTTAGGAGTTTTGGGAAATCATCAAGTATGAACTACCTATGCTATAAGATATTTCATAAAGAAAGGGAGATTCTCAAAGAGTGGGTGTGGTGCTCATTTTCCATACGGGAAATTTGACACAACTTGCCTACAAATTTCAATTCAAAAACACAAATAATACTACAGAGTATGAAGCATTACTATTGGGTATCTCTTCTTCAAAACAAAGAGGTGTGAAAATCCTAAAAGCCCAAGGTGATGTAGAACTCATTATATATATAGTGAGACAAGTCCAATCTCAATATACTTTGAAGAACACAAGACTTCAAAACTATAGGAACATGGTCTAGGATGAAATAGAAGACCTGGATGCCTTCTCCATATTAGTTGTTCTAAGGGAGAAAAATGTAAGGGCATGCATGTTAGCTACCTCTTCATCCCTTCTGCTACCTCATCCAAAATTCAAAGACAAAGAATATAAGGTTCAAGTCCTCTTCAGACCTAATGTACCTAACAATGCTGAATCATGGAAAGTCTTCACCAATGATAATTAGATCCAATATTTCTTAGAAGGAGCTGAGCCTTTCAATGACTAGTACTTTGAAAGAAGTGCCCTTACTGAGATTTATCCCTAATAGAAAGAAGGATTTGGAGCTTGGTGCTGAGAAACTAAAAGGTAATAACTTTCTAGGCATCTAATCTCTTTAGAAAAGTTGTTTAATAAACATGATACATATATCAAAAGAGAAAGAGGTAGGAAAGTCAAAACCTCTAGAGATTTTGAGGGAATGAATATAGGCATTGATTTCAAGCTTAAAATGATTGATATTGGTAATAGTTGTTCTAATGAAGAAAGGACTAGAGCTAAAGAGGAGGAATATTATTCAAAACTGAATTAAATTAATCCAAACAAAAAAGAGGAGGAATATTATTCTTCAAAACTGAATTAAATTAATCCAAACAAAAAAGAGGAGGAATATTATTCATCCCTCTATCCAAAAATACATATTATACATAATTTCTAGGCTGTACATGTCTGTAGAAGACCTAGAAACAACACAAAAAATGAAAGACCAATCAAAATGATAATTTAGAATCACTCCAAATTTGTTTCAAATGTAACTCTTTCCTTCCATTATGGTTTGTTTCGACCATAAATCAGTTTTTATAGACTCATTTATGTTTTAAAACTTTCTAACCAACTCCTTACAATATTTTAACTCGTTTTGCATGTTTTACAATATTACAACTTTATAGTTTTGCACTTTCTTGACAACTTTATATTTATTACCTTTTGGCATTACCATTGATTCCATTACATGGAATACCATGTAAAGAAATATGGAATTACATTAAATGATTAAAATATTTCTTGGGATCATCTACAATATCCTTATAACTAGGTGCTCCTGCACCAAGCTCCGTCCACACCCACTAAGGATAAATAAGTTGATTTTACGCTGAATTCTCCACATGAATTTTGTCCTATATTATTTTATCTATCACCAACAAGAAGGGAATATGTATCTCCTTTAGGAGAGCATTTAATTCTTTAGATACAACTTTATCTATTCTGATGAAGTTACTAGTGTTAAAGGTCTTCCACTCGCTGGTATGTATGTAGTATTTCACCATTTCCCCCATCTCAATCTCTCCCCTTTTTTTTAGTGCAAAAAACTTCATTTCAACTAAGGGAACTTCCCTAATCCATCTATCCTTCTAGAATAAATTCTATTTTCCATCACCAATACTCCATCTTATTCTCCTTCCCAAGTTTTTTCTTATTCTAATGATATTGTTCCATATCCTTGATCCCATTGATAGCCCATCAGTAAAGAGATCCTAGATAAAAGGGTAGGAGTTCAAGTACATAGCACTCATAATAAAACACCAAGGGGTAGAGTTTTGGACTAGCCTCCAACCAACCTTCATCATGAGGGCTTTATTAAGATCTCCAATTCTTTTGAGATTTAGACCTCCTTGAGACATTAGTTTACACACCTTATCCCAACTAACTAGGCTTAGCTTTTTCTTTTCCTTTGATCATGTCCATAAAAAATATTGTTGTATTTTCTCAATAATATCTATGAATTTTCTACATATCTTAAATAGGGATAAAAAAATATAGACAAGAATTCCTTGTAAGGAGGCCAAAAGAAGCTTAAGTTTACTTATGTTTCTCAAGTCCTTCCCCTTCCAACCTGCCAACTTTTGTTGCATCCTTTCCACCACCATATTCTATAATTAGGGGGTCACCTCCTTAATAATGAGGGGAAGACCAAAATAAGTATTAGGGAGGTTGGTATACTAGCATCACAATTCCCTGATAATTCTTTGCTAAAGAGCCATCTCAGTATTGCAAAAGTATAGCTTACTTTTATGATAATTGATATGTTACCCCAATACCTCTATGTACCCATCTAGAGTCCATTTTCAAGCCTTCAACTCCCTTATGGAAGAAATTCCATAGAGAAAGGTATCATTAACAAACTACTGTATAACACAAGGAGGAAGGGTTGAATTAGGTTTAATCCTCATGATTTTTTCCCGAGACACCATGGCTAGAAGGTTCCTACCTAGGGTCTCAGAAACCATGATGAAGAGGTAAGATGATAGTGGGTCTCCCTATCTAAGCCACTACGAAAAAAGGGCCCAAAGAACCATTTAAGAAGAATAGAGAAGTATGCGGTGTTTGTCATTCCCCCAATTAGCATAATTAAATGATCTTAAAATCAAATTTTCCTAAGGATCTTAATAATAAATTCCCTCCTCACCTTATCATAGGCCTTATAAATATCAAATTTGAGTGTCATAGCAGGATTAACGCTTCTTTCCATGGAGTGCAGGACCTCATGGGAGGTGATTATAACATCCAAGATCTACCTCCTAGGAACAAATCCATTATGGATCAAGCTAATAGTAGTATTCAAGATCAACTTCATTCTATTGATCATTACCTTGGAGATATCTTGTAAATAGTGTTACAAAGGTTTATTGATATGAATTCTTCCCTAGTTGAGTGGGGTTGTTAATTTTTGGAATCAAGACTTTACAAGTCTTGTTCAACTCTCTAAGAATCTTACCAGTTCTGATGAAATTTCATACTACATAAACAAGATGATACTTGATGATCTCCCAAAATTCTTGGAAAGACTCCCATGGGAAGGACTTCACTCTTGACTTCTTCCTTGATCACCTTCCTTACTAGGTCCTCATTAGTTCTATCATCAACCACCAGGTGTAGGACCTCCAGGAAGTCTATCTTAGTCTGGGAACTAGCATGAGTTGTTAGGGGGTTGTATATATCATATAAACAACTAGTAGTCCACCTCCTTATTTCCTTCTCTTAATTCAATTCATCATTTTTTATGTTTTATCAACTTCCTGATAGTATTTCTCTTCTTATGCTTAGAGGTTGACCAATGAAAAAAGGTCATGTTCCTATCTCCCTCCATGAGCCATTAAACCCTGGATCTTTGTTTCCAAAAGACTTCTTCTCTTCCTATCACCTAGTGCCATTTCTTCCTCCACCCATGTTTCTCTTCATGGGTAGCTATTGAGAGGTCTCCTTCTATCATCCTTCCTTTTAGTTCATCTAGCTTACTTTCAATCTCTTTCTTCTATTTGAATGCATCTCCAAAGTAGTTTTTACTTCACTTGATAACCTCCCTTCTTGTTATCCCTAGCTATGCATAACATAATCATCCCCTATATTTTGGTGCTCCACTAGTAGTTAGTCTGGTCTCTAAACTGAGGGTGTGAGTGCCACATTATTTCATAGCAAAAGGGTTTCATCTTATGCAATTTTTGATATACTAGGTGAACAAAAGTGTAGAGTGGTCAAAGACAAATCTTAGAAATCCTTGGAAGGAAGTATATGGTAGTATATCTTGACCCACATAAATGAGCACTCTATCATGTCTTACCTAGATGAGGTTGTTCCCCATCCTATTATTTAGACTAGGTGAATTGGACTCCTTGTAGCTCAACATCCCTAAGGTTATTAACACTTAGGAAACCTTCAAGATCCTATGTGCTCTCCATGACATCATCTAGTTTTCCCTTCTCTTATGAAGGGTATAAGGGGGTATTGAAGTCTCCTAGACACATGAAACAAGGATCCTTCCAATTCTTCATACTTCTAGAGGCTTCTTCGTAGAGATGGAGGCACTCTCCCTCATGTTTGGAGCATAGAAGTTCAATAACACCTAGTTATTCACCTCCTCATTAAAGGAAACCTCAATGAAGTGTGGGTAGAAATGAAGCTCCACACAATTGAGATTATTAGGGTTCCACATATTAACAATCCCCCTTTATGCACCAGTGGCTTCACTATAGACATATTTAGCTCCTTGCCATAAATAATTGGTCATGTTTTCAAAATTATGTTTAATCATCTTAACTATATCAACCTTAATAAGGTTGAGAACTATATCAACCTTATGATCCTTGATCATAGATTTCAAAAAAAATATTTTCCTTAGGTTGTTAAAGCCCCTAATATTCTATCAAATTAATTTCATTTCTTACCTTGTCCAAGGTCCTCTCTAACCCAATACCAATGTCTCAGGAGGTCACCTTGGCTCTGACAACCCTTGTTGGAGGCCATTTTGTTCTTATTTTCAAGTCCACATCAGCCTTTGGTTGGCCATACCTCTTTTTTTTTGTGTTCTTGTCACCCCCATCCATCCCTAAAGGGTTTCCAAGAATAGAGGATAGGGAGCTTAGCTCAGAGGGGAGTTGGAGCTCAATACAAAGAAGATTAACCATGAGAGTGCCCTATGATGAGGAGTAGCTTGACCCTTTATCACCCTTCCCCACCCACACCTCCTCTAGATGTGTTGGTAAACATATTTGTCCTTTTTTATTATGACTCTTGGATGCCCAAATTAGGAACAATATCTGATTACAAATAGCTGAAAAGCCACTTATGAGTAGATTGGATTTTCTCTGAATTGATAAGTACAACTCCCTATAGTAGACATGCAATGAATTATATTTTGCTTCTAAAACTAAAATGGGGGTATGTTCTTGACCTAAGAATAGAAGAGGTAAACCAAGCTAGACCTAGACAGAATCTAACTTAGGTGAAAAAGATTTATGAAGAATTAGTTAAGTTTATGAACCCACACATCTTATGAACTCACAAAGCTTAATAGTATGATTAATAATACTGAAATTAGTTAATTTTAATCTAAACTATAGTTAGCTTGATAAGAAAAACACTTTAAAAATCTCTCTTTGAACATGCAATGACACTACTTATCACATTTGTTTGCTGCTTTGAAATAGAGGAGCGAAACTCTATTCTTCCTTTGCTTCAATTAGACAAAAGAGAAAGCATAAAACTATAACTTAAAAAAATGGAACATAAAATAATTGGTATCAAAATACCATTCAGTTGTCTTTGCAACATCAAGTATTTCACACAAAACATTTTCTGACCTTTTATTAATCTTTCAATTCTATACATATATAATTTTGAGTTGACTGTTACAATGGAAGTTCAATCGGTTCATCTTCTCAAAAATGACAAATAGCAAGACACTATTTTGTCGTATTACAATAATTACATAAGAAAGAAAAAAGGAGGGGTGGGGGGGGAATGTGAGTCACTTCGACTTCTTCCCTTTTTCTACTTTCGCTCTATAGGCCTTAGTAGCAACTATGATTGGGATGAGTTCTTCATGCTTAGGCACGTGTATGTTGGTGTATCTCAAGAGCCATTTGGAATGTTTTTTGGCCAACTTCTTCACAACATTCAACTGATTTGGTAGCTCCTTCATGGCCATGTGCATGCATCCACTAAGTGTTTGGAGTTCTGCAACTCTATTTTGACTACTGGAAGATACACCAGACAGACTGTCCAAGAATTAAGAGAAGTTCTCCTTCATTACATTTATCCTGATGAGTATTTTTCCTTGGCCACTAGTTTGTGATTCTGTATGTAGTCCCTTTATGAATTTGAATCCTCTGTCTTGAGTAATCTTCACTTTATCCTCTATTTCTTTGAGTCCCTTTTCTACTGACAATATTATTTATATCTTGAACTACATGCTTTAAAGCCACTTGAATAGAGGTTCATCTCCTTTTGGCAAGATTTTTGGTTCAATAGCTTCTTTTGCCTTCATCTGAATGATCATCTTCAGAAGGGAGACATAATCATCACACTTTTTCCTTTATCTAGCCAGAGTATTACTATTTGATAAGATGTTATCCTTCTCTATTTCTAATCTTAGGATAACATTACCAATTTGTTCTATAATAGCAACTCATTCTGATTTGAGCTTCTTAATCTATTCTTTACCAATTTGGCCAAAGTGTCTATCTTCCTGAAGTTGAGAGATGAGGGCTTGAACCTCAACAGCAGTAGGATTTTTGGTTATTGATACTTCATAGATAATTGCCAATGGAGTAACCAACTATCTGATAAACCTATTCAATTCTTCTATCTCAGCCTTCATTCTGGTTTTTAACAACTTCAAACTTTCTAATTGTCCCTCAATCACCTCATTGGTTGACTTCCACAAACCAACCTTGGTGTCATGTTGGCTTCTCCAAGGTCCACCAAGTGTAGAGTAAAATCATCAGCAGTCATATCTTCAATCCTTCCTCCTTTTTTGGGCTCGACTATCTCCATTATCAGGTGCCTTGTTTCTAGATCTTGCCCAAGTATAGATAAAGTTTTCAGCTTCTTTACCTTGGTTAATGCAGATCTAGAATGAACTACAAGGGACACAGTGTCTTTGGCGAGAATGCTTTCATCTTTTCTTTTCCTCTTTCTTTCCAGGGTATCCTCCAACTAGGAATCAGTGCCTATCACTTTGGAGGTTGTCCCAAGTGATTCTATACTAAATATCTTCTTCCTAACTAGAGTAATTGTCACCGCAGTTGAAGAGAAGGGATTCTTTGAATCTTGAGAAATGAGCTTCGAAGAGCTCTGGCCTTTATCTACCTCTAGATTTTTCTTTTTTGCCTCATTAAATTTAGTAGACTTACTACTATTGCTCTTTCCATCTCCCAAATCTACTATCTATATTGGGGATCCACTTGGTTGTAGAAGTGTAGCACTTACTGGTGGAATTGGGCTATGATGAGGAGAGGAAATTGGAGTAACATGGGGAGAAGGAACTGGAGAAACATGAGGAGATGGAACTGGTGTGACATGGGGAAATGGAACTGGAGTGTTAGAACTATCCTTTAGCTCCTCTATCTTCTTCTCTTCAACACTAGTTTGGATTTCGATGATTGGGAGGGAGCCACACTGATAAGTCTTAGCTATGGGAATGCTCTTGTCTGGAGGTTGATCACCTCCTCCCAAAGGTTGAGCTGGTCCTTGAGAGGTAGCTATTGTTATGTTTGGTGTAGCACTAAGGGAGGAAGAAGGTGTTGTAGTTGTTGGGGAGGCTTGAGTGGTTGTACCTTTACTCTGACTCCTCTTAGTCATCCATTCAACCCACTTCCCAGTTCTGTTGATGATTCTAGCCATCATAACCTCTAAATTCTCTTAAACATCCTCATAAGGCTCTGAACTGATAGGAATGCTCCTTATCTTAGTTAAATATGTATTTCTATACATATTTTGTCCATCATCCTCCAATCCTTCAACATTGAAATTGATACCATATGTTTTAATTTGTTCCACTATGAGTTTGGCAAAGGCACGATCTCATCTTTCAAGTTCATCTTTATAGTCCACCCAATAGTCTTCAATAGTGGTAATGTTTTTTATCACACTTCCAATCTACAACACATCCCTCGCATATCCATTCAGATCATACATAGGTCTCACGACCTCATACACCTCCAATTTGTATTTCATCTCGAACACTTTGAGCATATTCTTTGCATTAGAGTGGGACTCACAACTATGACCTCCAACTTTCATAGGGAATTCATACCCTTTCTTCTTCAAGCTTCCACTTAGCACATTCACTTGCACTACTTGCCTCATGATCTCTATCAGCATGATCATGTCATTCAAGTACCTAGGCAGCTTCAAGGGGAATCCATCAAAAGCTGCAAGACACAAATATGAGAAAGATGAGAACTAGAAAAAATAGTTCCCGAACTAACTAATATCTGCCATTACCTCTAGGCTAAACCTCCTCTCTGGGCATCCTTGGAGTTCCCTACAATTCTTCATTATAAACACATCATTAACTTTGACATATTCCACATAACTATTTTGCAATTGAAAACATGGATAGAACTCATAACATTTCACATCATCAGGAAAGTTTTCTATTCTTAGAAGGCTTGGCCACAACTGTAGAGATGCTAGTATATAAATAAAAAAGGAAGACATATAAAAGGTGTTGCAAATCTTTGTGGTGTTGAGAGCTCTAGACATATTTCACTTACCTCATAGGCCCAATTAATATATTGCGTATCTAAACAAATAATTTGTACTAGAAAGAAATATGGTTCAATAAAATTTATAACCTTTAGCTCACCTTTCAATCTCTACAGGAGAACTAGAATATCTATAATCTTAGGCTTGAGATTAGTACCAAATAGGCTTTTGGGAACCTTACTCTTGGTGTCCCACAGAGTTTGAAACCAGGATTGCATGATTTCTTTCCTTCACACCATCTTCTTCAAGGAGAACTTAGAGACTACTCCTCTTACTATCAATTCTGAAAACTCCTCTTGCTCTAGGACTCAGAGGCAATTCACCATAGTTTTCCTATCAATGGAGATTAGTATTGCATGATCAGGTATCATAATTTGTCTGGTATCTAGATTGTAGTGATTTATGCATTCATAAATCAATTCTGGAGCTTGGACTGCCATAAAAAAACTAGCTACCTCTACTAGTCCATTTCTTCAGAGCTTCTCAATTATAGGATGAATCGGCTCTGACCTCAGCCTCCTTTGGTAATCTTGCATATCATAAAAGTAGAGTGAAGTATCTATGAAGTTTTGCAATGTGGACTTAATCCCATTTAGCCCATCAAACCCTACAAATCTAGTTGTCATTCTATTTGAGAATGAAGTAAATTGAAACTTTGAACTTTAGATGAGGCACAAAGAATTAAATTTGCAAGCACAAAAAATTTGAAAGCATTGTGAAATTTAATAGCATTACATTTCAAGTAAAAGTAGTAGTTTGAAAAACTGTTATGTTTCCCTCTATATAGAAATCCTAATTCATCCGTTAATCTTTAAGATCTATGCCACATGAAACAATTAAAGGATAAATCTGTTGAATTAGTAAATGCGAGAGATTCTAACAAACATTTTGGTGTCTTTTCACTATTTTTGTTGGCCCAATTGTAACTTTCCTTTCTTTCATACTTACCTTTCCATTTTCCATTTAGTTTTAGAGAATTAAGAATAGAGTACTTCATAAGGAAATATCCGCCTAGCCAGATTCTACTCAATATACCTTTCTAACAGTGATTAGATTATTTCCATTAACATATTAAGATGTCTTGTGTATAATTCATGAGCCCAATCTGCTTATAAAGTTGATTTCTTTATGAATGAAAAAAGTTGTCCTCGTGAGTTGAAAACCCGCTGAGGAGAAGGTGATTTCCATTTTTCCACCCATGCTTTATTTACACTTTATCTTTTGAGTTAACTTTTCCTCTAGGTTCAAATAATATTGAAAGGACTATGAAAGTTGAAGGGGGCCTGCTTCATTGTCTCTTTCCTTCACAATTGCCTTTAGCAGAAAATGGACTTCATGGATCGAAAGCCCGCTGAGGAGAAGTCATTTTTGGGTTTTTCACTGAGAATGATTCTAAGCATCATGAAAAATCCCAAATGTTTCCCAAGCCAAAAAATTGTAATGAAAATGGGAATATTCCATAAAGAAACTCATTATCTTCTTACCTCAATGCGTAAGCCTCATTTGTTAATGTTTTTAGGAAATCGCCTTCATGGGTTGGAAACCCGTGGAGGAGAAGGCAATATTCAATTTTTTTGAAACCTTCATTCTTTCACAGGAAAAACATGATAAGCCACGAACAAGTTTAACTTTATGAATAACTTTTCAAATTACAAGAATCTGCATCGAATTAGGTACTAAGCTACCCATAGACTCATGACATCAAGGAAAACCCACCTGGCCATAAAATGTGGGAGAAGGTAAAGATGGAAAATCCGATGGAAACTCTTTTCATCTAAGGAGAAAACCTAGAACTAGACATACCTAGACCAAACTAAGACACAAAAATCTTGACTTTTGCAAAATGGATATATGGTGAAAAGTGGGGCAACAAGATGGACCTTTTTCATCTTGTCCTAAAAAATCTGAGGTACCCATACCTCAGTATCTTGGGTTGCACTTTCCTCACTAGCCTCTATCAAAAAACCTCTTACCTCAAAGAGTTCACAAGCATGGGTCATCCTTTCCTCCACATGATCCATCAAAACTTCTCCTTCCTCCAAGAGGTTGCATGGATCCTTGTTAACTACTTTTGAGATAGAATTATCACTTTGAACCTTATCCCCCAACTGGATGACCTACCCCACCTTATCCCCCTACCATGGGGGGTGGTCCTAGTTTGTCTTCAAGGATTCTCCTTGACCCCCCTCTAGGGCACCGCCACTTTGATGGTTTCATTCTCTTTATCACCATCCATTTTGTTGGGGATTTCTTTGTATTCCAGAAGTACATGGTCATATTGTCTACATTTATGGTAGTATAAATTAGCATTCTCATAAATGATAGCTTGCCTCCACGTTTCCCACTTTGACTTCAAGACAATATAATTTGGGAGAGTATTGTTGACAAACACATTCATGCAGCGTCTAGAAAACCCTAACCAAGACTTTTCTTGGCTAACAAAATCCTACTTAATGAAGTGACCAAAGGAGTCATCGACCATAATCAAGCCTTTTAACTTCCACCTATTAGCAACCAATTTTCTAACTATTTCTACGGAGGGTCTAAAGCATGTGAATCTTTCAACAAGGCATAGAGAGAAGCTTTTGGAGACATTTTCAACAACCATGTTTGGCAAGGAAATCTCCAGACCAGAGTCCCCATACATAATAATTGGGGTAGCATCAGGTGTGGGACTAGAATCTATTTGACCCATCAGTGCCTCCAAATTTGCTAGTAGATTTGATGAAGCAATAGAATTCAACACCCCACCTCCAAAGGTATTCTCGGCATTGAGACTCACCCAATTTGACATAACCAACTAGATGTCAAGGTAGACCAAATAGTCTAGAAGAACCAAGTTATCCCATGAAGAGCCCACCATTAACAACCAAACAAATTTGCAGAGAAAAAAAATAGTAGTTTTTATATTCTTTGTTAAATGGATTAAAATAGACATTTTGGTGTATAGAGTCACCAACTGGTGGGCCAAATAATTTGGAGCTTGACCAAGTGCTATAACTATCCCTAGTGGCCTTTTCCTTATCGATTGAATATCTTGATGGCTTAAGAAAGAAATACTATTTGAAAATTCATTATTTTAAATGATAGATTTTATTTCTATTAAAATGATCGGGAGTTTAATTTTGATCCAATTAATTACAAATCAAGAATGTTCCACATATTGATCAATTTAACCCACCAATATAGTATTGGAATATTGGAGGCTTAGCGAAATTGGTGAAGCTTTGGGAACCTTCATAGGCATAGAAGTAGACTTGTTTCTTGTGAAAAAAAGAACATGGGAATATAATGTACTAGACATAGACATCAATCTTCATCTCTTGGAATATCTTAAATTTATCACCAAAAAATAGAAATTGATTAAATTTAGGTAAAGTTGATTGGGGTAAAAATGGGGGTAGATGTATCCTTAGGCAAGGCTGTGCTATGAGTTGTTCAAAAAATGTAGGAAAAAATAAAATAAAATAGGAAAACAACTAAACCTAACCATCATGAAAAGAATAAAGAAATACAACATATAATGTGGACTCTTCCCAAAGAGTTAGATCTGCACTAAGGAAAATACAATGGAGATGGTCCATGAGATGGTAGATGGAAATATTAAATTTGTTAGAAAAAAAAACCAAGAACTTATATATCTTATCCTAGAAATCAAGGCTCTTTGGGAAATAATTAATAGACAATTGACATCATAGCTCCTAAAATTAGGAGTAAGAATAAAAAAATCTCAAAACACATGTGAAAGTGTGAAGGTGGGAAATTTGAGCTAGTACTAAATTAAGTAGGAATGGTATCAATAGAGCCCTCTAAGTACAATCTTTTAGAGGGGAAAACAATTTGACAAGAAGAAAAAATACAAAAATCAAATAGAAATAAACAAGAAGACTTCAATAAAAATTGAGGGAATGTGAGATTTTTAGAAAGGCAATAAAGATGAAATTGAAACCTTGGAACATGGAATTTTAAAAAAGGGAAGGAAGAAGAAATTGAAACCTTGGAAGGTAATAGTCCCAACCTAGAACTAGAGGTACAATATGTGTATTTGTTGAGATATATGAAGTTCCAAAATAAGAAATGAAGCTATAATTAAGGAAAATAAGAGATGAATAAGAAAATTATAGAGGGTTGAAGAGGTGGAGAAATAAAGACCTAGTGAAGGAAGATATAGAGACAAGTAAAGTTAGGAATTCATTAGGTCCCTCAACAAGTACGAGTTAGACTATTGCAAGAATTGCAACAAAAATGTTGGAAGAAGTTTTTTGCAAAAGCTAAGAATTAAGGATGGGAAGGAAAAAGGATAGAACAAAACCATAATGGAATCATGAAAGAGAAGCCACCTTTCGTAAGAGCCATGATTCTCTTTTCATGGATTATTATGGGCTTAAATGCTATTATCATGCAGGTGTGGATGTAATGAGTGAAACAATTTCAAAACATATATACAATGCAAAGCTTTCAATGTTGATATTGTAGATGGCAATGAAGAAATTTTTTATGATGCTATTGGTACAAATGTAATTTATTTCATATTATGACACAACATGTGAGTTCTAAGGAGGATATTTGAATCAGTACAAAAAAAGATAATTCATGTTTCAATGGGGATCTTCATCAAAAATGACAAGGTTTGGGGTACTTATAAAGGATTGTCTACATGTTTTACTTTATATATTATCCTCATCTAAGGATTATTATGCTATCCGAACACCTGTGCATAAAGGGATGATAGAACTATAATTGATTATAAAATGAGATACTAATTTTATATACCAAAAATTGAGAAATTTGAGATTTGTATTTAAAAATAGATGGTTAATAAAATATTTCCCTTCTTGAGAGTGGACATCATCTTTTGAGCCATTATCCATTATAAAATTGTGTTGTCTTTACTATTGAATCTCTAATTTTGTTATTTAGCTTTGCTAATCTCTTAGTGGTTTTTTTTTTATAACATTTAGTATTAAATGTGGTTGTGTTTGTAGTAAGGAATTGGATATGAATCAGGGCAATGTCTATTGATGAAGAAAATATTGATAAAACATTTTTTCATAATTTTTAGGTATGGAAGATACAAATGGAGTACTATTTGTAGTAGAAAGATTTATGGTGACCATTGCCAGCTAAAGTGAAAAAACCAATAACTATGGTAGATGAAGATTATGATATATTGGATAGAAAAGAACTAGAAGAACCATTCAATTATTTTTATTCACTTCTATAGTATCAAACATATGCAAGAAAACTAGACCTTCTAATTCAATGAGTGGGTTAAGTCACATGAAAAAGTGTTATAAATTTAAATAAGGTATTTCTATTGAAGCAAATGTTTAATATGAAAATGGCTCATGATAGATCTATTGCAAGTAATTTAAATAATTCATATAGTCACAAGTAATTTTGATTTCATTAATATTAGTTTTGATGAAGAGGTTTGGGCTGGGCTCTAACTAAATTTTGTGTTATTTTTGAGAAAGGTGGAATAGTTTGGTTTTTGAAATTAAAAAGTAGCCAAAAATGGGATCTGACCCAAGATACAAAATGTTATAAAATAACTAAAATTTAGATGCATCACATACTTAACATACCCCCTTTTTTAATTTCAAAAACCCCCAAACCAAAGTATCCCAATGTCTAACAATAAATCTACTAGCAATCATAACCATAATATATACAGAACCTAGAAATTATGAAAAGTCTAGAAAAGCACCATAAACAAAGCTCGCATGGCCTAAGTGCTGAAGAAAAAAACATAACAAAAACCTAATAATTAAAGGAGATCTCTCTTATTTTTCTTCTCATTCCCCTCCAACTTGTCTAATAGCAGTTGCAACCAGTCATTAGCTGGAAATCTATAAAGAGAACTAGTGATGCCCACCCCATTGTAGCAGTGAGACCTTAATTTTTGGCATGAAGTGGGTGAAGAGGTGAAGCTTCCAAATAAATAACCCAAACTACAAACCTAGCCACATCATCAAATCTTTGATCCTCAATCTCCTACCTCTCCTCAAGATTTTTAAGGCTCCTCTCTAGAGAAAACTAGCCTTCTTTTGGCTCTAAGTTTCACGTCTAGGGGTTGCATGGAGGTCTTCTAGCCTGGCTTTTCTTATTGTTCCCATGGTGATAGGAAGGGAAGGTAAATGTATTTCCCACCCTTTTGGAATTATCAAGGGTATAATTGTTGAAAGTTTCCAAAACATGGGATGGCATAGGGATTAAATGGCTAACAATAGGGCTAATCTCCCCCCTCCCCCCCCTTCTTATCACTAGTTATGTACTCATTATCATCCTTAATGTTTCTTTTTCTAGTAGCTTTCTTTTTCTTCCTTTTTTAGGGTGTTTTTTCTTTCTGTTGTCAATAGAATATGAACTAGCAAGACACTCATGCTTGGTCTTGGGATCCTTTTGCATCAGTTTCTTCTTATTCGTAAGGGATTTTCTTCTTCCCTCTTCCATCTCCACATCAATCCAAAATTTGAATATTCTTCTCCATTTTAATTTTCTTTATCATTTGGGGTAGGGAAGTCTTTGGGTGTTTTGCTTCCATAGTAGATACAACCTTAATAGAGACTTGAGGTGGAAATAACATTATTAGCGAAAAAAACCTAGACATTGATAGGCTAGGGTGGGAAAAGGTCTTTGTGAAATTTGTATAGTTTAAACATAAAAGTCTAGTGAAGGAGGTTATTAGATTTTCCATTCTTCATCTTCTTCCTAAGTTTGAGGATGTTATCTTCCATAGAGTGCAGAATAAGGTAGTGGAACAAAATGAGATCATATTTCCTAAAATGGTTCAAAATGTGGAAATGATAGTAGTAAAAGATTTAAAACCTACCATCCAAAGTGATATAATGAGTAATTACATAACATACCTCTTTCTAGGGATCGAACATGACCATTCTCACAAACCCACCATGGTCATGGCTTGGGCTCTCACCAAGGCAAAAGATTTGTTGAGGATGGCTTTTTTTGAGACTCTATTTTTTTTTTCTCCATTTTTGGCCAACTAAAGAGAGACCACCAACCTTCACTATGACCTCTTCATTGATTTTGAAAGAGGTTCCATTAAAAATAACCCTTATATTATTCCAAGAGTTGACAAACTACATGGAGATAGACTTGTCATATCCTTCAATACACCGAGTTGCATATAAGGTAGTAATCCACCCTCCTTTAGATAGGTACAAGAATCTTCATTATACTCTTCAATTGTATCTAGTTCAATGTTCACATGAGTTTGACCCATTTCTTCATTCTCTCCCAAGTCCTCAATGAAATCCTTAGAAGAAACTAACATTAACCCACCTTTCTCACAATGTAGATTGAAAATGGAAAGAAAATTTATAGAGAGAAAATTGATATTGAAACATTTCAAACAAATGTCACATAAATGATACATGCCCAAGTAATAATTGTAAACCACAGGCATGGACCACCACAAATTATAATGAATCCAAAGACACTCCCTTCAATTCCATTCACATATGCTCTTGCCAGTGATGATTGTACCATTATTATTTAAAACTCTCATCCTCTCTATCCTAACATAATTGCACCAAATCTTAATTGAGGTTGTGTTCAGTCTTATGCAAAAACCCCTAAAATTTGATCACGATTTTTTAGGCTAATCATAGTCTTTCTAAAACTATGGGAATTATTTTGGTCATCTTTTTAAAAGGACTGATATTAATGATTAACCAAAATGTGATGTGCATATGATAAATTGATCCCATAAAGTTAATTTATTTTTTATAAAAATAAGGCTTGTATATTAGTTGTAAGGCCATCACTATTATCCCATATGTATATATCAATTTTCTCATGTCCAATCATTATCAGTTCATCCACCACCTGGTTACCTTCATGGTAAGTATGTTGAATGGCCACTTCTCAAATTCTTGATACAAAAACATGGGCATTATTGATAATTGGGGAAACTTTCCAATTAATTTTATTGTCTATTAACCACCTCAATAATGAGTTATGAATCTCCCTCAATAACTAAATTTTGGATAACAATAGTGTTGGCATGTCTAGCCCCCTAAAATAACCTCATATCTTTTGTATAGTTTATGGTGTTATCACCATAGTTGCAAGTGTAAGCAAACACCATATTACCTTTAGTATCCCTAATAATACCTCCCACTACAACAAAACCATTGTGACTATAACCATCAAAATTTATTTTAAAGTAAGAGATGGGGTGCAAATTCTATTTCACTTTCTACCTAGCTATAGCATTAGAAATGTCAAATTTAGAAACTAGATCAAGTATTCCCCAAATTTTTTTGATAGTATAGTCACTAAGGGAAGGAGGATGGGAAGGGGTCCTCCATCTCTAGTGGGAGATGCATTCCCTTAGTAAATTAATAGTGATCTTTAGATTAACTAAGGGGGGAGAGAAATTATCTCTAAAATATGGTTGTTCTTTCCTTTTATAAGTGTCTACACACATATGGGGTAACACCTTCCATACAACTTTAATGAGGTGTGAGTAGATGAAGCCTCCCAACCTAGAATAAATTGTCAAAGATCACCATCGAACATCTACTGGATCCAAAATTTGTGCAAAATTTCATTTTACAACTTATTAGCATAGATATAGTGAATTAGGAGATGCACAATTGATTCCTCCTCCTTTTGGCATAAAACACACCAATTAATGAATTTGAAACCCTCTTATTTTGATATTTTCAATCATAAGTATGCTCCCATGCAATGTCACCACCAAAAGAGGTTGACATTTGGGATTATGCTTAGATTCGACACATTTACCATTCGATTTACCCCACCATATGAAAAATAGTATTGTAGGCATATTTGACATTGAACTCCCCATAGGCATTCAAATCCCAAACAATATCATTTGATGTAGTACAAGCAAGGGGAATCCCCAAGGTAGATGTCCGAGCCCATTGCAACTAACCACACGATAGAATATAAATAATAACACAAACTTTTAGATCCAAACTAACCCTTATTCTCATGGTAGGATCATAAGATTTTCATCCAACATGCCTGGTTGTAAAGCCTTCCAAGCTATGGCCAATTACAAATAAATTACAATGACGGTTCTTCAAGCCATCACAATATCCAAACTCTAGCTAGTTGAGACCCACAATCTAGTAGAAAAAATCAAGAAGAATGTAAAATTGTGTTCGCAAGCCATTAAGCAACCTTCTTATTTTCCAAACCCACACTTAGCTACTAGCTTTGCTAAACTTTGCTCCTCTTAGCTACTCCATGTTGAACTAGATGAATCATGACTCTAGACATCACAAGACCCTCAACTTATACTAAACCAAGCCACAGATTGGCCTAGAAAGTTACATTAAATAAACTCTCAAGCCACAAGTTAGCTTGGCAACAAAAATTGAATACATTAAATAACTAAATACTTAGGATAGCCCTGAGTTTATAATGAATTACTAACTCATATCACAACATAGAGGTATGCACCCTTAGGGATAGGTCCCCATGTTCCATCCAACTATCCTAATTCAAGAGTGCACATATGAACTCCCACAGATTAAATCTCATGAATACAATCTCCAAAATCTATCTAGGAAATTAAGAACATGCTATTAGTTGCCACCAAAATAACTCTACTCCAACACGATTTCTCCAAAATTTATGTGCACTTAGGACAAGGTTCCTCAATGTGTCTCGATTACATCCACAACCATGCAAACCATAGATCTACAAATCCAAGCTCAATACTCCTGCATATAGGATTGGTGACTACCCTAGGATGCTTTTGCATCAAATACCCTAGATGTGAAGGAAAAATGCTCTTAATAGGTGGAACAACAACTTTAAGGATTTGGAACATAAACCCTAAGCTTCTTCTTCATATACATGTCCTCTACATTATCCACTTGTACACTCTTACCTCTATTCCATTTTTGTAACTCCTTTCCTAGAACTATCATCTTCACATCTATCTTTGTTGTTTTACAAGTATGTTTCCCATGCTGATCTCTAACCGTTTGAGAATCCTTCATCTCAACTTGAATACCAAAACTTGGGTTCCTCCTACCACGCTCTACATTCTTCAAAATAATCAGTGAAAATTCTTAGCACCCTTCTTAACACTAAACACATTCATGACACAATCATGTACTACCCTACAGCCATACTACCAAAGTCTACCAAGCAATATGTGATAGGAACTGGTGTCTACAATATCATACAACACTTGATCCACATACCGTTTGATCTTAAAATCAACAAGACATTTTTCCCTCTCTTCTAAAACATGTTCATCTTGTAACCAACTAATCTTATAAGGACAAGTATGTCTCACTCTCTTCAAACCAAGTTTCTAAACCATCTCCTTAGCAACTAGGTTATTAGTACTACCACCATCCACAATCAAATTCTAGGATTTGCCTCCTAATTTACATCGAGTTCTAAAAAATTTCATCCTTTAACAAGGTTCTGCCATCTTCTTGCCAAGTAAGACTCACCAAATCAAAAATTTATCCTCCACCTCAAGCTCATTCATTGAACTCACATTCTCATTTAGCATAGAAAATCTCCTATCACCAACCTTTTTTATCAATATTGGGACATTTAAAAATCTATGTCCTTCTTTATCACATCTAAAGAAAGTACCTTTAAATGTATGTTTACCTATTATCTTCTTATGTTCAATAGGTTTTGGTTTATCGCCAACAATTTGTTTTTTCTTCACCAATTGATCCCACTTTTCCTTCCCTCGAGAAGTATCTTGATGTCTTCTCTTTAATTTTTCTTCTGCTCTGAAATCATACTGATAAGAATCCTCAAATAAATCAATTTTCATCATACCAATCTCATCCTAAATATTTAATCTCAAACCTTTAATATATCTAGCCACCTTTTCCTTAGACAATTCTCTATGTCAAGATCAAATTTTTAACTTGTAAAACTCCTTGGTATAATCTTTCATAGTCATGTCCTTTTGCTTTAAATTTTGCAATCTTTTAAATAATTCAAGTTCATAATTAGAAGGAACAAACTTAGCCTTCAATTTTTTCACCATCAATCTTCACCCAGTGATCTTAATTTTACCTTCCTCTTCTCTATCTCTTTGATGTTTTTTCCACCATAAACTAGCATGTCCTTTCAGCTTAAATTGTGCCTATCTCACTCTGAGTGGATCTCCAATATCCTTTAAATTGAATTAATCTTCTAACTTACAAATGCAATCAATCAAATATTTAAGGTTCAAAGTATCCAAGAAATTAGAAACATCCATCTTGTGATTCAACTTCAACTAAGATCTAGATCTATCGAAGCAACTAGTTCTATCTTTCATAGCTCTCTCCATGTGATCAACTCTCTCTTCACCACTAGATCCAAAAAATTCAAAATCTTCAACAAATTCCTCATAACCATCTTGAGTATGAACATTACTCACTACATGAGAAATAGCTCTCTTGATCTCACTGACCATATCATTCTTCATCAACTTCATCTCATATTTGATATCTAACTTAACCTTCTTTAAATCTTAGTCCCCACAACATCACAAAGATCTACAATCACCCTAGGATCCAATCATCTCAAAAGAATCTTCCAAGATCTTTGAAAATCTAAAATATAAAATCCACAAGATCAACCAATCGCACAAGATCACCCATCTTTGATACCACTTGTAGTACAAGGTAGGAGAATCCCCAAAGGAGTTGTCCTATCTCCCAAAAAATTAACCACATAGTAGAATATAAATAATAACATAGAAATTTAGATCCAAAATAACCTTAGTTCTCATATTAGAATCATAAGATTTACATCTGACATCCTCAGTTGTAAAGCCTTCCAAGTCGTGGCCAAATACAAAACAATTACAATAATAGTTCTACAAGACCTTGCAAGATCCAAACTCTAGCTAGTATAGACCCACAATTTGGTAGAAATCCATAAGAATAATATAAACTTATACTCATAAGCCACCAATAAATCTTCTTGTTTCCCAAGCCCACACTTAGATACTAATGCTACTATACTCCACTCCTTTCAACTACTCCATGTTGAGCTGAATGAATCATGACTCTGGATATCACAAGACCCTGTACTTATACTAAACCGAGCTATAGATTGGCCTATAAAGCTATATTAAATAAACTCTTAAGCCATAAGTTGACTTTGCAATAGACACTAAATACATGAATAACTAAACACTTAGGACAAGCCCCAAGTTTATAATGTTGAACTAAATGAATCATGACTCTAGACATCTCGAGACCCACTACTTATACTAAACCAAGCTACAAGTTAGCTTAGAAAGTTATATTAAATAAATACTCACATTAAATAAACTCTTAACCCACAAGTCAACTTCGCAACATACACTAAATATATGAAATAACTAAATACTTAAGACAAGCCCCAAGTTTACAATGCATTAGTAACTCATATGAAAACATACAAGTATTTACCTTTAGGAATAGTTCCACATGCCATCCAACTATCAAAATCCAAGAACATACATGCCAAATCCCATAGATCTAAGCTTATGAATACAATCTCCAAAGTTTGTCCAAGAAATTAGGAACACTCCATCAACACGGCTCTAACTCCTACATGAGTACTCCAAACTTTATTTGCACTTAAGAAAAGGTTCTCCAATGTGTATCAAACACACCCCCAACTGTGTGAACCATAGATTCACAAATATAAGCCCAATTCTCTTGCACACAAGATTGTTGACTACCCTAGGATGTTCCTGCTGCAGTAGCAGATCGACAAATGTAATAGGAAGCTAGTGATATGTTTTATGTTTTTTAAATTTTAATAACATCCTACATGTGGTGGCATACCTGGAGTAGCAATTCGATGAGCTCTCCAGATATAACCACCTAGGACAAGGTGTGTCGATTTCTTCAATTAGAGTAGTTGCCTTTAAATCATAGTTTTGAGTGTTTAATGATTTTTAGAATCCAATTATAGGTAGTAGGCAGTTTTTTGGAATATGTATGATTTAGAAAACGGCTATGGAATAAAAAGAAACTATTTCATATTCCTTCTGTCAAGAGGAAAGTCAATTTTTTCTTTAAAAGGGTAGTTTTTTTTAATGTGGGGAGGAATCAGTTTTTAAGAAGAGAAGGAGCTTTTATGTAAGAGGGACGGAATATCAGTGAATATAGAGAAGATTGCCATTTCTTGGGAGTTAGTGTTCTGATTTTTTTTCAGATTTTGAATCGAATTTTGAGAGGAGAATAGAACATTTTTTTTTTTCTTATTCTCTTGGTGCATGGTTCAGTTTTCTTAGTGTGAAATGAATTTACTTTATTTCCTTTTCAGCTGAAGGTTGATTTTGGAAGGGAATCAGATTTATGAGAATGAGAGAAAGTTTTTTTGTTGATTGATTTCATCTAGATTTTTGGTTTCTTTCATTTTCTCTCTATGATTTGGAACCCGATACCATTGGAATGTTCTAAATCTTACAAAGAATGAAGGTAAATAAGTTTGTTTGCTGTGTGGAGGTCGATAGACATGGAGGAAGAATGGGGTCATCCACTTTGATAGAGACCTGATGACAACAAACTATCATGCATGGTATTTGGTAATTAATGAGAGCGGAAGGAGCCCGATCAGTAGAAGTAATGATAGTCTCCTCGTAGATGCTGGCACAAGGGAGAGAATTGGCTTGTGATGCCCGACCTGCAGTTGAAAATGAGAGTTTAGTGCTGGGAAGGTTTTGTAGAGGGAGTCACTGATTGCTTAGAACTTCTTTAGTTCTTTGGGACGGGTCTCAAGATCATGACAGAACCACACCATTGTTTGTAGTTGACAAAATACATTATTTATGGAAAAAAGATTTTGGAGGTGATTGAAGATGGAGAATGGAATGTAATTGTTATCTTAGTGAGTCCACTCTGGAGTTTGGTTTTAATTTGATCCTGGATGTTGTACGTGCCCCTTGAAGCAACTCAGTTGAGTGTCTGATTCCTCCTGAGTTTTCCAAGGTGTGGCTTTGCATCAGTTTCTGCATCAAAATCCTTAGTAGAGAATGTTAGAATTTGGGTTCCTTCCATAATGCTTTATATCTCCTTGATAACATTATGATTTGGCATAATTTCATCAAGTTTTCTCTATTTCCTAGAGTTATCAACATAGTTACTTATCCAGATACCAAATTATTTTGTACATGCATTCTTCACCAAACTATAATAGGTTTGGAAAAGATAATTACCACTCTGATTATCTTCCCAAAATATGATAGTGTTCCCATTCCCAATTACCCATCTCACCCCCTTCCTCAAAGGCTTCTAGTTGTTAATGATGTTGCTCCATATTCTTGATCTAGTTAGGATGTCATTATTGAATAACTGATACTAGAAAGACAAGCCTCTCATGTATGTTGCCTTTATAATTCTACACCAACCTATCGCATTCAGAATCAATGTCTAGTCAACCTTAGCCATAAGCACCTAATTAAGACAAGCAATTATTCTCAAGTTTAACCCCCCTTTGGATTTGGGTTTGTAGACCTTCTCCCAAGCCATGAGGCCTATCAAGGATGTTTCCTCTATTCTCAACCACAAAAAATTGTGCTAAATTTTATCAATGGTATGCCTAACTTTTCCAAAAAAATTAAACAAGAATAAAAAGTAGATAGGAATACCTTTTAGGGAGGTTGAGAGTGATTGCAATTTGCCAGCACTTTTGAGGGCCTTCCCTTTCCATCCTTGAACCATATTTCTCTGAATGTGTTCCACTATTGTGTTCCAAAGCTTTGTTGGTAAACAGATTTGTTCTTCTTATTTTCTATGAGAATATGACTCTTAATACCCAGATTATGAACAATATCTATTCCCAACAGTTGAAAAACCATTTTATGGTTACTGGCTTTTCTCTAAATTGGTAGGTACAGCTCCTTGTATGAATAATCTTCAATGAATTATGTTTGTTCCCACTTATCTAATTTGGGGTATGCTCTTAACCCAAGAGTAGGAGAGGCAAACCAAATTAAGCCTAACTAGAACTTAATTTAGGCAAGAAAAATTTCTCAATATCGAAACAGATTTATGTATCCACACTTCTTATGAATTCATAAATCTATCCACGCAAGACTAAAATAAGTTGAATCTAAATCTAAATTACAACTGATGAATCGGGAAAACTAACAGAATCCTTTTGTCAAATGAAATATAACAATACTTATCACATCCATTTGTATTCCAGAAAATAGGGGAAATGAAACTCTGTTCTTTCTTAGTTCTCTGTAACACAGAAAGGAAATACTAACTAATTAAGATACCTATTGGAATGGAAAATGATTGAAACAAAGTGCCATTCAATTGTCTCTGCAACAGATAGTACTTCACACCAAAATTTTTTGACCTTTGATTAATCATTGAATTTCATACATATAGGATTTGAGAGATGACCGTTACAATGGGAATTTCAATCGGTTCATCTTCTGAATATGACAAATGGCAAGATGCCAGTTTGTCAAATTTCAAAATTTACAAAAATTTGCAACATTTACATTAGAGAACAGAAAAGGAGTTTTAAATAAATCATTTAGACTTCTTTCCCTTTTCAATTTTTTCCCTATATGTTCTGGTAGCCACTATAATTGGGATCATCTCCTCGTGTCTAGGCACATGTACATTGGTGAATCTTAAGAGCCACTTTGAATGCTCCTGAGCCAACTCTTTTATTGTACCCAGCTAACTTGTTAACTCTCCAGCTGCCACATGCACATATCCACTCAGTGTCTGCAACTCTACCACTCTATTTTGACTACTTGAAGTCATCCCAGATAGGTTACTCACGTATGTGGAGAAGTTATTCTTCATTACTTCTATCTCAATGAGAGCCTTTCCTTGCCCACTGCTTTGTGGGTTAGTGTGTAATCCTCGAATGAGCTCAAATGCTCTGTCTTGGATCTTCTTCACCTTTTCCTTTGTTTCTTTGAGTCCTTCCTCTACCTCTTGAATCATCTCTTGCTTGAATTGCATGTTTTGAAGCCATTCAAATAGAGGCTCAGTTCCCTTCTTCAAAATATTTGCTTCAACTACCTCTTTTTCCTTCATTTGGATGATCATATTTAGGAGAGAAATGCATTCATCGCACCTTGCCTTTTGTGCGGCCAAAGTGTTGTGATTAGAAGTGATATTATCCTTCTCAATTTCTAATCGAAGGATAAAATTCCCAATTTGATCAATTAGAATAGCTCCATCTATACTAAGCTTCTCAATCCATTCTTTTCCAATCTGACCAAAATGCCTATCTTTCTAGAGCTGTGATATGAAGGCTTGTACCTCTTCTGCTGAATGATTTTTAGTGGCAGGCACACTAGTGATAGTTGCCAATGGAACAACCAATTGTCAGATGAAATTTCTTAACTCCTCTATTTCTACTTTCATTCTGACCTTCGATGACTTGAGATCCTCCATTTTCTCTTCTATCACTTCATTACTTGATTTCCATAGGCCTACTTTTGTATCATGTCTAGCTTCTCCAAGATCAATTGAGTGCAGAGTGAAGTACTCTAGCATCATATCTTCAATTCTCCCTGCCTTGTTTGGTTTTGCTACCTCCATAGTTAGGTGCCCTATTTTTGGATCTCATCCCAATATTGACAAGGTCTTCTACTTTTTAGTTTCTACTAAGGCAAATCCTGAGTGAACTACTTGAGATACAACATCCTTTGAAGGAAAATTTTCATCTTTTCTTTTCTTCTTCTTCTCCAAAGTATCCTCAAGCCAAGACTCTGTATTAATCACTTTGGAGGCTGTTTCAAGTGATTCAATGCTAAAAATTTTCTTCTTTACTGGAGTCATTATTGCTGTAGCTACAAAAAAGGGGGTCTTTCGATCTCGAGAAAGGAGTCGAGATGAACCTGGAGCTTTCTCTTCTTCTTGAGCTTTCTTGGAAACTTCATCAGACTTAGTGGATTTGCTACTACTACTTTTATCATCTCCAATCTCTACTATTTGAATAGAAGAACCAACAGGCTTAAGAACAGGAGCACTTATAGATGGAGTAGGGCTGTGATGGGGGGATAAGACAGAGGCAGCATGAAGAGATGGAGTTGGAGAAGCTTGAGGAGATGGGGGGAGAGTAGCATGTGGAGGTGAGACTGGAGCGGGAGATCCATCTTTCTGTTCCTCCATTTCTTTTCAGCTTTAGCTTGAGCTCTGATGACTGGTAGTGATCCCCCTTGATAGGTTGGGGTTATTGGAACATTCCTCTCTGGGGGTTGATCACCTCTACCTATAGATTGAGCTGGAGCTTGAGCAATTGTGGCAGTAGCACCAGGAATGGCACTCTAAGAGGAAGTTGTGGTAGCTGCGGGTGTGGAAGCTTAAGTAGTTTTACTCCTACTCTAACCTTTCTTAGTTGTCCATTCAACCCACTTCCCAATCCTTTTAATTATTCTTGCAATCATGACATCAAAATCTTCTTCTATGTCAACATATGGTTTGGAACTAATGGGAGTATTCCTCAACTTAGTCAAATATGTATTGTTGTACATATTTTGACCATCATATTCCAATCCCTCCACGTCTAAATTTATACCATATGTCTTTACCTGATCAATTTTAAATCTGGCAAAGGCACAACCTCGACTCTCTGGTTCATTCTTACAATCTGCCCAATAATCTTCCATGGTTGTCACATGTTTGATTATGCTTCCAACTTGGAGCACATCTTTGGCATATCTATTAGGATCAAACTAGGGCCTTACTGCTTCATACACTTCCAATTTGTATTTGCTCTCAAATGCTTTGAGTATATTCTTTGCATCTGATCTAGTTTCACAACTGTATGCTCCAACTTTTATAGGGAATTCATACCCTTTCTTCCTCAGGCTGGCACTCAACACATTCATTTGGATTTCTTGCCTCACTATCTCCACAAGCATGATCATATCATCTAGATACCTGGGCAGCTTTATCAGAAATCCATCAAACACTGCAAGATGTGAATAAGAAAATGATGAGAACTAAATAAAATAATTGCCAAATTGACTGATGGTCGCCATCGCTTCTGGACTAAATCTCCACTCTGGACACCCTTGGAGCTCCTTGCAAATCCTCATGGTAAATGCATCATTTACTCAGATGTATTGTCCATAACTATTCTGTAATTGCAAGCATGGATAAAAATCATAACTTTTTACATTATCAAGAAAATTCTCAATTCTAGGGAGTCCCAACCACAATTGAAGAGAGGCCAACATGTATATCAAGAAAGAGTACATATGAAATGAATTATAAAACTTGGCTGCACTGAGATCCCTAGAAAGATGCTCACTGACCTCATACGCCTAGTCAATATACTATGTGTCTGAGCAAATAACTTGCACCAAAAAGAAGTACTGCTCTACAAAATTAAAAGCTTCTACCTCACCTTTGAGTCAATGCAACAGAACCAAAAGGTCAACAAATTTTTGGTTTGAGGTCCGTGTTGAAAAGAGTTTGGGGGACTTTACTCTTAGCTCCCCTTGGCTTCTAAAACCAAGACTGCATGATCTCCCTCCTCCAAACCATCTTCTTCAAAGATTATTTGGACATGGCTCCACTCATCGTTAAATTCAAGAACTCCTTCTGTTCTGGAATTTGCAAGCAATTCACTACTGCTTGACGATCAATTGAAATCAACACTGTTTGGTCAGGCAATAAGATCTACTTTTTATCTGGGTTGTAATGATTGATGCACTCCAAAATTAACTCCGGGGCTTGTACTACTACGAGAAACCTAGCTGCTTCCACTAATCCACTTCCTCAAAGTTTCTTCATTATGGGATGAACTGGCTTTGCTCTTAATCTCCTTTGAAAATCTTGCATATCATAGAAATGGAGTGAAGTATCTGTAATAGTCGACCATGCCGACTTAATTCCGCCCAATACATCGAAGCTTGCAAATCTTGTTGCCATTTTATTTGATGTATGATAACACAAACCCAAACAGTTGCAACTGACACAAGAAGCAAACTCTATAACTCGAAAATTACTTGAAAGCACTATTTAGTACAATAGTATAATAGTGAAATGGGAGTTTGAAAATATGTTACTTCCCTCTTTATAAAATAACCTTAGATTTTCCTGTTGAATTTCATAAATCGCACCACACGAGCAAAATTAAGGGTAAATTCATTAGATTGGTGGATGTAAAGGTTCTAACAAATTTATCTTTGTCTTTTCACTATTTCTGTTGGCTCAATGGTAACTCTCATTAATTACCGATTTACTTCCCATTTCATCCATCTTTTGAAAAAACAAGAATGGAGTACTTCCTTGGGAAAAATCTGCTTAGGTCAATTCATGCTTGCAAGAATGACTTTCTTTGAAATGCGTAAAATGGCCTTCGAGGGTAGAAAACCCGCAGCGAAGAAGCAGATTTTCAATTTTCCCCTTAAGCTTTCACTTTTACCTTTCAACCTTAAGCACTTTACTAAAAAATTTCGGGAAATATAAAGATTCTTTATGAGCAAAAAATGGGGCCTGCTTAGTAACTTTACTTCTCTATTTGGGCCTTTGCAAAAAATTTAACTCTTGGTTTGAAATTTGCCAGAGGAGAAGCTACTTCTGAATTTTTTGCCAATGCTTATCCCGCTCATCCTAATGAGCTCTAAATAATTTCTGCTATGAAAACTCAATGATATTTGAATGATCTAACCATTATGTGGCTTACATATCCTTGTTTCAGCCTACAAGTAGCAACTATGGGTCTTTGCGAAGTTTTACCTTCTTGGTGCGAAAACCCGTAATAGAGAAGAAGAAACTTATTTTTTCGCCAATACTCATTGTTTTACTTCCTCTACCTTATTCACTTTATTTTAAGCCTCTAAAAAACACAAAAATGACTTCAAAAGTGAGGGGTGGGGCCCATTGGCTTTCTCAATTCCTTTACATATACATTTTCAAAAAATTGATTACTAACTTCAAAGTCCACCACGGAGAAGCTCTTTTCTGGTTTTTCACCGATGCTTATCTTGATCATTTTCCAAGATTTAAAATGGTTCTCGCTGTGAGATCATGACATCACTTGAACGATCTTTTCTTAGCATGATTCACTTTACTTCGATGAAGCTCACAAATAGCATTTGCTAGTCTTTGCGAAAATTTGCCTTTGGGGTGCAAAACCTGCCGAGGAGAAGCCTAAACTTGATTTTCTGCCGATTCAATTATCTTTAACTCCAGATCAAATGAGCTGCATGGAAATCAAAAGATGTAGCACAAATTGATAATCTCCATCGAGGATGGCTCTAAACTACCCCTAAGACTCATGACAACTAAGAAATACCCTCCCGGGCTATATGTGATACGGGAGAAGGGAAAAGATGAAAACTCGATGGAGAAACTCAGCACCTAAAGAAGAAAGACCTATTGACCCAACTTGACAGAACATGACATTAGTTCACTCTCCACTTTGCAAAATTTGTATATGGTGAAAAGTGGGGCAACAAGCTTATGATGCGAAGTGGAAAAACTTGGTTATCACTTTCAATATTTCTATTCATACTTCAAATACTTTGGTATTTGATGATTTTGTGGGTGTAATCCTAAGAAATGAAATGCAAATAAAGAACAACAATGATGCTCCATCATTGGATAATTCTTTGAATGTAGAAGATAAGGGAAGAACAAGAGAAAGAGAGAAAACCCTAAACAATCAACGAGCATTAAAAGGAAGGTCAAAATCAAAAGAAATTATCAGAATTATAAGAAAATAATAAATGGAATAAAAGTAAATAAAGCCAATGTTTGGGTGCCTTAGTTGGAAGCGTCATTTCATATCACTTAATGCAAGAAAATATTTCAAAAATTTACACAAAGTAGTGACTCCGTTAAGTCTTTTTCATGAAAACAATAATTCATATGATGTTGTATGTTGTTTTGTTTTAACATTATATATATTTATATATATATATAGTTGGTTAGTTAGTTAGTTAGTTAGTTAAAAGATGTTGGATATGTTACTTACCTAAAGTAGAATATGATTTTAGTTGGCCAAATAGACTCTAAATGTTGAAATTAGTTGTAAATTAGCAGGTTGAAAGTAATAGGGGGACCCTTGGTAATTTCTCAAGGTAGAAAATTAGGTACCATGTACATGTAGTAGAGAAATTCTTTGAAGTGGGATTTTTTTAACAACCACAAATTTTCTATCATCAAATGTTGCGATTGATTCAATTATTAATGGATTTCTTGATATGTTGGAATTTGGGTATAATAAATGTGACTTTAATTTTGATGTTAAGTTTGTGCAATTTTTTAATGGATATAAAAGAACACCTTTGGATGATAGTTTTTAGTATGAATTTTAGACTTTTGAAACTAAACCTAAATAGATTTAGCTAAAAGAAATTTAAAAATTGCAAGAAAAGATACAAAAGAAACATAGAGCTAGCAAGATTAAAGTTTTTGATTATCACATTGTTTTCAATAATCATTACAATATGCATGGCATGAGCAAATTAAATAATAAAAAGTTCCAATGAATTATGGTTTACATTAGAAGTCCATGTTTAGTTAGACTTATGCATGTAAATTTAGATCCAATAACCATAGAGAAGATAAAGCAAGTATGTAGTTAGATATGTGAATAAGAAAGAAAACTCACACTAACACCCTCCCTTAAGTCTAACTAAGGAGAAAAAGAAAAGAAAAGAGGAAATAGGGAAAACCCCTCAAAATTTATGAGAGAAGATATTTTGTGACAACAAAAGAGTTGACATGTGTCAAATGATAATTGTCATGGTGCTTGATGAAAAACTTCCTCTGAAACCAAGATGAAGACTGGAATCAATTTCCATGAGTGGCCTCAATAACACTACTTGAACAATAACAAATAGATTAAAAACAAAGGAAAAATATTTGTCAACCAAACAGTCATAAAACAATAAACTGCATAGGTTCTTTAAAATAATGAATATATAGAAAACATAGGAAAAACATCTATCATTAAAGGATGAAAATGACACAAAATATATGAGTAACCCTAATGATACAACTCAACCATGCAATAATAATTTGTTGATAAAAAATATAGGTGTTAATTGTCTATAAATTTGATCAACTATGAAACAAAGAAAGCATTTGCACCGAGAGGTGCATGGAAGATCCACAATTCAACTTCTTTTGACATAACCATTTGATGCAAGCCTCTACTTGTGTGCTTAAGTAGAATTATAGGCTTCCATTCAAAATAATTGAATGATATGAAAATAATAGATGCTGAAATTTTCATTCTTGAAAACTATGATTTTCAATACCTGCAAACAATATGATCTTCAATACCAGCAAACAAATATATGTGTTTCTTTCCCTAGCTCCCACTCTAATACCATATAGAAATTTTACAACTAAAGTTGTGTAGATCTAATAAAAAAATTGTAAGACAAAATACAAAAGAAACACAGAGCTACCAAGAATTTTTTTTTTTGATGATCACATTATTTTCAATAATCATTACAATATGCATAACATATATAACATGCACAAATTATATTATAAAGAGGTCTAACAAATTATGATGGAGATTAGGAGTTCACATTTAGAGCATGGTTACACATATAAAATCATATCCAATAATCACAAAGAAGACAAAACAAACTTCTACAGTTAGATCTCTAAATAAAAAAGAAAACTCATGCTAACATGAATAAGTTTACGTGTAAATGAGTCCCAAGAAAATTATGATCGACAGAAATTGAAAGGTGGAGGAAGAAGAGATAGGTGTATAATCTCCTATTGCATTGAGAATTAGTGTGTAGATACAACCCCTCTCAACCTATCCACATCCAAAATTAGATTACCTAAGCTCTCAATTAGAGGACCTCGGGCCTTCAAATCTTTGATCCATGCTTGACCAATATGCCCAAAATGCCTCTCCTATAAGGATAACTTTAGTGGCTAATATTCGCTAATTAGCTAATCTCACTCAACGAGGACCCTAGATTTGGCAAATTTTTGTGCACTGTTGGGGTGTCCATGTCACTTGCACTTTACCAAAATTGGGTCCAATACTTAGGTTAACTACCAATAATAATACAGAAGTATTTATATTTTTTTGATGACTTCACCAATGTATTCTACTTTTTCTACATAGTAAATAAAATATTTTTGCCTACAATTTTCAAGGTTTGTCTTAATTTATGGTCATATTTGCCAATATTTGGTAAAAACTTAACTTACACTATAGATTGAGTATTTATATTGGACATGTGTCTCTATCCTGAAGAATTTTCATGAAACTTTCTATCCTTTCTCACTTTGCCGCGAAATAGATTTTATTGGGAACACGTGTCTTTACTTTGGGAAGTCTCTTCAAAACTTGGTATCCTTTTGAAAGTTTGGCTTGAAATAGGATTTAGGCCATTGATTTAGGATCATCCAATGGTTAAAAATAATAGGGGTTCTTCCCCCAAACTACCATTCATTAATTTGGAGGGAAACTGTAATGATAAAAGTGGCCTAAGTTTAACCTTAATGATTGATAATTAATTAGGCTTCATATAATAATAATAAAATCATTGTCTCTAGGTATGTGTACTTCTTTCCATGATTTTCATCAATAATGAAATATTCACCAAGATTTTATAGAATTTTCATATGATTGAAAAATAATAACCAATAAAATTAAAAAATTTCACACTTGAAAATAAAAATTCACCAATAGGAATTCATTTTTTTCCCCTGAACTAATACTCAATTCACAAAGCCAGTAGTGGCATGTTGTGATGGTTAAGTTGTTGAGTTATTATCCTTGCCATTAAGGTTCAAATCTAATGGGGATGAGGTCCTCCATTTGTGGCCTTATTGGTTCATAGCTCCAGGTCAAAGTGTTTACCCCTCTCTTTTTTTTAAATACTCAATTCACAAAAATTTTGTACTTTTTTTTAGAAGGGGGGTTTCTTAAAGTTATCCTTGCTCTCCTATTGTAGTTTGATGCCATGATTTTAGTCCCTCTATATTTTTCAAGCTTCTAGGATTAGGGTTAAGTTGATGACATGTCATGTCTATGTCTAGATTATCTTTAAAGGACTTCTCTTCTCATATATTTCTTTATGTACACCTAGGTGAGCATTTTAAAGAAATCAAATTCATTTTTTCATATTAGGTGATTAGGAAAGGGAGGATAAGTTTATGCATTTTCCAGATGAGATGAAAGTTTTTTAGAAACCCTAATACTTTGATCAAGTGTTCGTGGTGAAGACATGATGCATCCAAGAAGAAGATCATAGACATATTCAGAATAGATGGAAACAAAGAATATAGACAATATGTAGATTGTGAGAGTGAGCTACAAGAAGGATCAGTTGAATTTGACTCAAAGTGAACACTAAAAGATGTAGAAATGATGAAAAGAACTAGGTCAAAGATGGTATGACTCTTCTTTAAATTAAATCAATGACTCATATTTGATTTGACTGTCTACGTTGTAAATTTGACAAGTCAAATGGATCAGGGATTAAATTTAGATTGTTAGATGAAGATCAAATTGATGGATGACATTTTAAGATGAAATTATAAGTATTCAATGATGCATCTCCTTAGCTTTTAGATCTCACAAAGATCCATGGTCATCACTATGTCACTTTCTAAAGTTGCACGATTGATAACCACAACGAGATAATGATAGATCAACACATGTCCCTGTGGGCCATTTCCTTTTGTGGCTAATATGGTTATGAGATGAAATTACAAGTGTCTTTGTTTGATTGGTTTTATAAAAAATAGAGCCAAGTTCTTAAGAATTTCTTTTCACCATTGATCTTTGGATCAATCAATGGTCGTCGTTATATCATTATAAAAAGTTGCTCAATCGTTAATCATGGCAACATAGCAACAAAGAAACATGTGTCAAGATGGGCCCATCATATTCCATGAGGTATAATCAAAACTTAACCATGAAGTAAAACTAGGCCAACATCAGATCCTCTAGGCAATGAAGTAGTCCCACTTGTTTGCCATGATGTGCATAGCTAGAAAATGGACCCACAGTGCAGAGCAAAATAGAGAGTTAATATCTTTTATCACAACCGTCAGATCAAAAAGAGATCAATGCTCATCATTATGTCACTATAAAAAAATTCTTAAATGTTAATTATAATGGCATAATTATGATTCAAAATGTGTACATAGAGGGACCCACGAAGGAGATTACAAAGGAAAAATAATGAAGTCTGTTATGTTTTAATTTGTAATTGTTGGTTTTGGATCAATGGTTAGAATTCAAAACTGCAGTGACCGCTGGAATATGGATTTAGTGCCAATGTGATTGCTACAAATCAAAGGAGATTTTGAACCATTTCAAGGGATTCTAATCAATTCTATTGTATTTTCCCGATGTATTGAACTGTAACTATTTTCTATTAGATTTTTGAGTGTTTCAAGTGCTCTGTTAATGTAATTAACAAATCTATAGGGTAAAAGCACAAACCTATGTCACCTTTTATAAAGAAATGGGATATCAGAATGTGATAGTTCAAAATTAATGAGAAACAAAATGGTATTTGTGTTTAAAATATGAAGATGATGTAAACTAATGAAATGTGTAGAATTGGATGAATTTTATGCCTATAATTTTTATAATTTTTTTGAGTTAGAATTTATTCATTTTATTTTATTTTGAAGTCCCTTTTTTAACTGTAAAAAATATAGGGTGTAGTTCCTATTAAACAAGTATATGCAAATCATCTTTTTTTTGTTCTGATTTGAAAATATCTTATAGATGACATGTATAGCTAGTGAACAAAAATAAATAAAAAATTGATATATATTTTCTTTGTTATAAGTACTCAAGTTTGACCTTATTTGAATTCAACATTTTTTTCCTCCTGTCAAAACTTCCCTATCAAATCTATACCTTCTTGAAAAAAAATTACATATTCATGAAGAGGATTCTCTCCTCTAGAGATAAATTAATTTTTTAAATTTTTGTGATATGATTTATTATTTTTTTTCCTTTTTTGAGGGAGCATCTTCTGAAATGTTGAAATATCGACTTATAATATTTTGAGATTATAACATATTATAACTAATCAAAAAACTCAAAAATTTATATAATGATGATATCAAATCTAAGATCTATAAAAGGGTATTTCTAGTTTTTGAAAAAATTTGAGTTTTGATAGAGAAATGAGATTTGACCAAAACAGGTTTTGGTATCATAAACGGTGATGCAAATCTATGCTTTTACCCTATAATTGGCAAAGAACCCTAAGAGGGGGCCTATAAATTTGGTTTCTAAGTTAATAGAAAGGATCGAGAATCTTGTCTAACTTTTCCCCCTCCATTTCTAGATGTTGAGTGAGAATTGAAGAGTTAGATGGAATGAAAGATTTCTACGATGTTTGCAATTAGGTAATGTGATTTTTTTGATTCCATTTAGGACTAGCATGCCTAGGTTTCTTTCATTGTCTCTTCTAGCCAAGCTAACTTTGCATTTTAGAATAATTTCTATGAGATTGTAGGACAATTGTATTTTAAGCTAATGATATCTTACTAGATTCCATTTTAGTGGAGAGTTATCAATCAAGGTGGATTCCATTTCATCTTTCATATGCATCTCTTCTCTATCTCTAGATTGCATTTCAGTAGGACTAATTTGCACTTAGAATCAGGATTAGATGTTAGAAGAACTTTAAGGTAGCTTGTGATATCCGTTCCACTAGGTGTTGTAGGTTTCCCAAATCAATTTTTTCTTGGGGTGTTTGCAATTATGAGCATCCTAGTTTATCCTCTTCTACTCTCAAGTTAAGAGCATACCCCCTATCCCAATGATCTACTAAAAATATAATTCATTGCATATATTGCATATAAGGGAGTTGTACCTTATAATTCAGAGGCAAATGATATAACACATACACTAACCCATTTTTTGGTAACATCCTTTTGTTTCCTCACATTCTAGGCATCTAGAGTCAAGGTAAAGCCAAGTTAGCAAGAGGGACAAACTATTAACCAACATAGTTTTAATAGCAAGTTCTTATTCTCCTCCGCTCTTGGATCAAATGTGCTAGTAGAAACACTATCTATGAGCACTATAGCTAAAGGTCCAAGCATTTCTCTAATATGTCTCCTTTGATGACTTCAATTCTTATGTTTGTTGATTTCCATATGTTGACCATAGAATCATGTTTTAGTGGCCCTATATCAATTGTCTTATTTTGAAAATAATTTTGGAGTTAATTTCTCAATTATTCCCTCTCTTTGTGGTTAAACTATTTCTACCAACATGTGTCCTATATTTGCATCTATGGCCAAAGCGACTAATTTCTTTTGGTTATTTTCCTTTTGTGATGTTGGTTGTAATGGTTGCATAGCTTGTGCAATGAGATTCTTTGGTGGGATTCTCTCCTCCATTTTTCTCTTCTTTTTATCAATAGTTTCCTCTAATTAAGAGTCGGTTGAGAGGAAATTTAATGCTAACTAGAGAGCTGATGGACCAAATCACTTTCTAACCACCAAAGGAGTCTCCTTCTTCCTGATAGAGAAAGGAAATATCATAGTTTTGGTTATAGAATGTGCAGGAAGATTACCTTGATCCATGCCTTATGGCTATTGTGGAGTAACTTGGGCTTCTTTATCACCATTGAGTCCACCCTTTGGTTGATTATTATCTCCATTTAGGTTGATAATTGGCACCATGGAGGGCTCTTTAGTAGTAGATTGATCCCTTCTTTTCTCCTTTTCTTTTTCTACCTCAACATCTCCATGTTTTCCTATATCAAGAAAAGAACCTCGTCTACAGGTAGGAGGGATTTAAATTTTCTTATCTAGTGGTTGAATCCACCTCCTCCACCTATTGATTGTGAAGATCCCATGGATGCAGAACTGGTAGCTTTTGTGGTGGAGGAAGAAGCAAATGAGGTTTGGATAGCTTCTAAAGACATTCTAATTGAAGAACTACTGGCTCTAGTCATTTTCCTCCTTTCTTTGGTCCACTCCACCTACTTGTTAGTTCTCTTTATAATTTTCCCCATCAAAATTTCCAACTTATCAACCATTGGCCTTTAGATGGAATAGATAGAATATGCTTGTCTTTTTTTTTTTTCATAAGTTGTGGATATTAGATTAGAACCATCATCATCAATATCATCCACATTGATACTCACATTATACAATTTTATTTGTTCCAACAAGCGCCTTGACCAATACTTCTCTTGGGTCTAATATTCAGTGTAACATTCAACCCAATGATCTACTACGTCAAGGATGTGCCTATAACTCCCACCAAGCTGAGGATCAAATTGAGGCCTAATAACTTCATAATCTTTAAGCTTAAACTTACTGTCAAAAACCTTAATGAGGTTCTTTGCATTTGATCGTGATGCACATGAAAATGTTCCCACTTCTTAACCAAGAATGAGATTATGACCTTCTTATTAGCAACACAAAGAGTGTTCAACTCCATGATTTTCCTACATAGCTCAATCAAGACAACTTTTTCATCTAGATATCTAGGTAATCTCCAAGGAAAGCCATCAAATCCATGTATTTGACTGTAAGAGAAAGAAGAGAACTAGATAAAACAAAAACCAAACTATGTTACTATTATAATAGCCTCTAATGAAAATCTTATTTTAGGGCACCCCTAAATTTCTCTATGAAGCCTCATAGTAACGACATCATTTACTTCTACAAACAGATCATAGGTCTTTCCTAGCTAAAGACAAGGATAAAACTCATACACTTTCCTAGACTCGTCAAAATCATTATTATAGGGAAAGCCTAGCCATAAGTGATGTGTTGCTAAGGCGTAAATTAAATAAGATGACATATGGAATTTCTTAAATACCTTATTTGAGTTCATCCAGCTTTTTAATTTATCACACATTATCTGTGCCCAATTTATATATTGACCATTTGCATATACAACTTGTACTAAAAAGAAATGATATGTTATTAAATTCAATACCTCCTCTTGACCCTTTTAGTATTAACAAGGCTAGATTATCAACAATGTCCCTTTTAAAACTAGTACCATATAAAGTCTTAGGAAACTTACTCTTCATACTTTTTGGTTGCTAGAACCATGTGCTTAGAATATCTCCTTGCCTTAAAGTTCTCTTTTCATTATATATTGAGGCTAAAGACCCAAATTCTATATCACAAAATTCATCCTTGTTTAGCAATCCTAAAGAATTATGCATCAAGGCTCTATCAAATGTTAGAAATAAGAAATCATTTGGCATCCTTATCTTCTTTGTCTTGGGATCATATCAAGCAATATACTCCTACACTAGCTCAAGCAACTAAACAACCATTGTGAATCCTACAGCTTCAACCAAACCACTCTCCTTGAGTTTCTATTTAATTAGATGAGTTGTCTATGAATTCAACCTTTTGTGAAGATCAAAAAGGTCATAAAAATAAAAAGAAGTGTTTGTGTAATCTTTCAACTTACTTATCAAACCAGGTAGTTTATCTTTCATACCATCTCTCAAGGCCATGAATCAACATAAAAACTCAAGGTAACAAGTAATTTGCACATAGGAAGAAATAGTTACCGTTAAAAGATAAAATGGAAATACCACCAATGTGATTTTTATTCCATTTGAATCTAATCTTTATTTCTCAGATTTCCTATGTTGCATGAATGAGGTGCAAGGAGTTAACCAAATTATGGATTTAAGGAACATAACAATCATATTCACCATTAATGAGGTGGGCAAATGGCTCTATTTAAATCAAATTTGGATTTAAGAATGATTCATACAATAAATTTTATAATGTTTTACCTTTTAAGCTCTAGCATAATAGAAATGATGTTTTCTTGATGCTCTATTACATAATGGCTCATAAGCTCCTGAGGAGTGGATCTGGCCTAAGAAAACAACAAGTATCTTTTAATTAAGTAGAAGAGTAACCCATTTTCTACTTTTTTACAATACTCCCCTTAATTACTTCAGGGCTGTATTCATTTTGGTGATTTTTTAATTCCTTTGAAAACTCAACATTCACCTTTGGATTAGGAGTAGAGCACTTTAGCTCCTTTGCTAAAACTGGTAAATTTCAACACTTGCTTCCCTTTACTTCCTCACTTCTTTTTTACTCTCTCAAGCATAGCACAAATAGAGAATCTCCAACCAATATTCCTTCAATCATCTTCGCCTTATGGAGAAGTGGCTCTTCAAGTGCTCCTTTGTCAGGCGCATAGTTTAAATGATGTGTTTCTAACACATTTTTAATTCATTTGAATTCATTCATCTTGATAGCATGATTGGCTTGGAATCACCTTTAAATTCTCCCAAGCACTACCCTTTTACATTTACACTCAATGTACTGGATCTAATTCACCTTTTTCAAAAATTGAGAGTTGTGAATAGGCTAGAGGCTATAGCATACTTATAGAGGTCATTTTCCAAAACATTATCATTTTCTTCAGGATGGTCCAAAAATTATTCATGATTTCTTAGTAACTTATAAAATATCTTCAGAGGTGAAATCCTCTCCAAAATACTACATAATCTTATCAGAGTTTACCTCTTTAGAAAATGGAGATAGTGACTCCATGATCAAACTATGATGCACTCATAGTAGCCATATTATGAAACCTCTCTACTACATCAAGAATACTCCACAAACTACTTCTTCATGCTCACCATACTCCTTATTACTTCTAGAATGCAAATCAATTGTGAAAAGCTTACCAACCAAGTAGATTATTGCACTTCAAAAAAGTGTCTTTCAAGGTCCATTGCCCAAGCTAGTAGAGTCATAGAGGTGATTTTCTAAAATGGCAAAGACTTTACTGGAATTACTTCATTTGATCGATCCATTAGCTCCAAATTCTTGCAAATTCCTTAGGGAAGAGATCCTCTTAAAAAAAAAGCTTCAAAAATTTATCCAAATATCTATTTCAAAAATTCAAGTTTGTAGCTTCGCAAGGGGCCTTGGCACACTGATAGTAGGCCATTCCCAAAATAGCAGGAAGCATTCAATTGAATTGATCTTTTGTATAGGTTCTAACTGGGAATGGTTCCACTTCTCCACTTTGAACACATGGAAGTTTCCCATTAGTCAATTACTTTTATTTGATTCCACCTATATCAACCTTGTTTTCTACAAAGAAAGGCAAGATTGTCTAAGCATCGTACTTAAAATTACTAAATGTTTTATACTGCTTCTTCATTTGGGCAAGCTTGCACCTAGTCCTAGTAAGCATGATCTTCATTTTTTTTAGGTACAATTAAGCACTCCTTCACTTTGGCTCCAAATTTCCATGTGATCTTTCTTCTTGGTGAAATCTAACTTAGAAAGAGCATAGCTCGAGCAAAAATTGGTGTTTCAAAGAAGGATTTAGCTTTCTTCTCATTTGATAAGATGCATCAACATTTTCCCAACCATACCTTTATCACCTAGCCAACTGATATGTAATTAATTTCTCAATTCCTACATGGGCAAGCTCAAGGAAATAAATGAGAAGTTAAACCACATTATGGATATCTAGACTTAGAAATAGACTCATTTGCATTGATTTAGTAGCAACTAGAAGCCTAAAAGAGGGAGACTAAAAGTGTAGCAATAGTTAGCTCTAACTAGGGACCTAGTATCTTTAGTTTTGCAAACCAAAATGATAAACACAGGAAAGGAAACCTAAACTAATAAACACACAATAGAAAGAAAACTACACTAAGAAAACAACTACTCTAAGAAGGCAAGAAGATGACTAAGATAAAGAATACAATAAAAATGAGAGCCTAAACTAACAACTAATGTAGGAGTTGCCTGCTTTCAATTTTGAATCTAGTACAATTTGAGGTCTTGGCCATATTAGGAATATGATAGGATTTCTCCAATGGGATAGGCCAATTGAAAGGGATTGTTTTGATTTACTTGTGTAATCTTAAAAGGACCTTTCCACAAATGCTCAAACTTATGATGCATACCTTTTGGTTCTCATCTCTTATCCCATAACAATGCCATGTCTCCTTCCATGAACCTTCTTGGCCTTGCTGTTTTTTCAAACTTTCTCTCCACTCATATATGACATTGAGTGAATCTATAAATGAGCTCTTCCCTTTCCTCTTACTAGTAGGTCAAGTACACAATTCTTTTCTAAGCCCATCCTTGAATGTTCTATCCTCAATTATAGACTTCAACCTATAGGTATCAAGCTCTAGAGGCAAAGGTAGTGTTGGTCTGAATTTTTGTATGATAGAAGTCCTTTGTCCCGATATAGAAAATTTAGATTGTCTCCATTGAGGGTGAGTAGGGTTCCTAGTTAAGTCATCCTTCTGTTAAGCCTTTGATTTTTTTTGTGAAAACCCTACATTTTCATGCCATTCATAAATCATCGGGCACGAAATGTTTGAATTTTCAAATAGGGTGAATATTCTGTTGTCTTTTTATCTTCCGCGACCCCAAGACACCTTTCCTCTCAGATTCCCCAACTGTCTGATCTAATTAGATCTACCATTATCGTTACCTTGCCATGAAAACATGGGCACTCTTTATGTATAGCGAGGTAGCGAGTGCCAAAAATTTGTAAGATGGGACTAAAAAATGATTTCATGACAATTAGAGATTTGTTTTCTAGCTGATTATTCAGTCGTGGACACCTTGCAAGTACTGTCAGGATCGAAAAAGGGACCCAGTGAAAGCAGTCAGAAGATGGCACCGAAATGATTTCCAATGTCTTGCTATCTTGCTATCAAAAAATTTGGTAATCTCACTATTAGCGAAGTAGCGAGGTGCCGTAAAATCAAAACACGGTGGTCGTGAAAATCATTGGTAACTATGGTATGACTAGGTGGCATGATAAGCAATAAATACTATTGTTAGAAGCAATTGGCAGGAGTGATAACAATTTGATGGGTCCTTGTATTTCACAACGTCAAGATTTATTCAAGTCATCGGAGCTCGCTACCTCGCTATCAAAAAACTTGACTTCTCACCATTAGCGAAGTAGCGAGGCACCGTAAAAATCAATAGCCAGTGGGACCCGAGGCAACATGGAAGGCTGGCCAGGCTCAAAGTAAAGTTTTGTTGATTCCCAGTAGTACAGATTCTCTTATGTCAGTAGTGCCTTGGACCCATAAAGCATTTAAGAGATCCCAATCGTCGGATCAAGTTTCAATCAACGATCCTCGCCATCTCACTATAAAAAGTTGCACGATGTTTAGTCTATGTGACATAACGAGTATGGGAGCCACCACTCCTTCAGAATACATTGAACAATTTCTTTACCTTTGATTTGATTTTAGATCGACGGCCATCACTATCTCGTTATCAAGAGTTGCTAGGAGGATATGCACAGTGAAGTAATGACATGGTGACACGTGTCCTCAGTCACCAGTGGATCCAGGCGGGAATACCATCAAGGAAGGTGCAGTATATGTGGTCAATTTTTATTGGATTGACTGGCCAACTTGTCAAGTGGAACGCTGAGTTGTTTTTCTTTGTACCCCATGATCGTATGATTTTAAAGATTGATAGTGCAAGTTTAAATATTGAAGATGGTGGCACTCTGCATATTAATGAGATTTGAAAAGTTTCACGTGTGAACGAAAAAATAGAGTGTAACTTATAAGATTTTCTCAGTTGCACCTTATGCGAATAAAGATTTTGAAGTCTTTTTTGAATAGGATCATTTACTAAGAGGATTGTGTAGATTTTGGCATGAGTGCCAAATAGCACAAAATAATTGCAGATAAGAGGTTTTCAAGTGTGTATTTTACTATAGTCTCTAAAGAGTTGTAGTCTTGCATGGTGTAACAAAAATGGCTCCAATGAGTTCACTAATTCTTAGATTGTGGATAGCAGAGGGATTACTTGACAAGAGTAATTGGATCCCTAGTGTTTCTTCCTCTCAAATTGGTTTAAGTTTGTTTGAAAGGTGGTTTATAGAGAGGAAGTTGTTTGTCTCATATGTCAGTATGTGGAATTTTGATCGAGGAAGACTAGTAATCCCAGGTGTCTCTATGGGTTGTGATCAAGCTACTAAGGTAATGAGGGGAGCAAAGAATGAACTTGATAAAATAAAGACCCTATCAGCACTAACACCTTTCTCTAAGGAAATTTTCAAGATGGCACACTTCAATGCCATGGTAATAGAAGTATGTAGGACCTTGTGCAGAATTTTTAGAGAAGGTGAAGAAGATTTTATACCCATGGGCTTCATGCAAATAGTCCCTTTGAATTTTTGTTAGTGCACATCTTTTTGTGTCATTAGGTGACAAATTTTGGTTGAAAGTTGGTTTTGGATGCAGACATGGTTGGCTAAGCAGAAATTGCTCATTTTGTTATATTTGACAACCACATTGTTTCCATGCTCGAGTGTTTTTTCTTAAGGGTTAATCCCATTATCTTAAGGAGTCGTATTAATCAGCAAAGAGTGGGAAGTAAGGGTGTTTCTCCCAATACTGTGATGATGGTAAAACCCACGGGTTCAAGTCAGTTTGCAATCATTAGATTAGATTTTTTCATGAGCAAGATTAGTAGTTACATATATGATAGAATCACAATTGGAGCTAAATCAGCAAAAGGATGTGATAAACAGAAGCCTACAAGAGAATATATGGTTCGCATAATTTCCTATTAATATTTTCTTTTTGGGTAGATGTATGTGTCTTCCTCTTGTAAAGGACACCTGCCATTTTCTTTTATCCTAAAGCTTGTTGCATCTCACACTATATAAGTGAGATTCCAAGGCTAGAGAATGGGTTCAAATTCTATTTTTCTAAGTGATACTTAGTCTATTTTTGGTCCATTATTTTGAGAAAATTTGTGGTGTATTTTCTCTCTCAGATCTTGAGAATACATGAATATAGAATAATCTGTGTTTCTTCTGAAGGTCATTCTAAGTCTATTGTAAATTGTATACAATTTTCAAAGAAAAATGAATACAAATTATGAATTATCCCCATATCAGTTCTTTCTGAACTTTGTCTCCTTTTGATTACTTTGTTATCTTGATGTTATATAAATAAAGGCTTGTGCAATTGAATGCAATCCAGTTAGGTTGTATATCTGTTTATCACTGTTGTTAATTCAATGGATTAAGTAAAAGCTTTGATGAATATGATAAGATTGCTATAGTAGTGGAAAGGATTTTGGATGATGAATTCTGATAAGAATTGCTGATAAAATTTGTTGTAGACTCTGAACCCCAATGGATTAGGCACTGATCAGATTTGATCCAACTAAAAGAGAAATGTGTCACAAATGGTTGTAAAAAATGCAGAATTATAATCAATTTTACTTTTATTTCTTGAAGTTTTTCAAAGTTGGCCTGTACTTGTCTGCATGGAATGTTTTAGCTTCAGTTAGCCACTATTGCTAAGAACACCTACTGATCTATAGAAGAATTTTGGCCATATCTATTATATGGGATGTGTTTATTAAATTATCAAGAATTGTACATGTATTTGAGGATTTGAGATGAGAATCAGAATGAAACTAAAATAATCCTCATACATTGTCTCCCACTCTTGAATCATCCCTGGGTATACCCACCCTGGTTTTGCAGAGCTTGAAGAGTAGAAAAACACCCTTGGTTTTGTTGAAGTTGGAACAAATGGTTTGCACATACAATTGTTAATAAGAATTGGTTAGTCTTTAGATTGTGTAAGTATTGTCATTTTGGTATTGAGCATTTTGTTGCTTAGTAGTTTTTCAAAACACCAATAGGTAGATTAGCCTCAACTCTATAAACCAATTCAAATGGTGAGATGCCAATAGCTCATTTAGGTGTGGTTATATCTGTCCACAATGCATCATGAAGCTTCTTATGCCAGTTCCACTAGCTGTCTAAAACTAACCTCTTCATAATACTAATCAAGTTTTTATTACTTGTTTTAGCATGTCCATTTCCTTGTTGATAGTAATTATAAGAATGGACCAATTGAATTCCATTATCATAATAGAACTCAACAATCGCTAAAGAAGAAAAGTAAGAAGCATTATCGATAACCAATTTCATAGGTACACCAAATCTAACGAATATATGCTCCTTCAAGAATTCACATACATCTTCAAGGGTTGTCTTCTTTAAACATATGAGTTCTAAATCTTAATATTTGAAACATTTCTAATCACATTTAGAGAGAGACATTGGCATGTACACCAAAACATTTCTAATTGCTAAAACTTCAAACTATGAAATTTTGAATTTGAAACATATTTAAATTTTAATATACATGCTAAAAATATTTAAACATGTTAGTTTTGAATCTTAATATTTAAAAAAAAAAATTAAGTTCAATTTCAAATCACTAATTTCAAGCTATGAATATTTAAACAAAGATTGCATTGTTAATCACTAAAACTTCAAACTATGAATTTTTTTGAACCAAATATATTTAAAACATGTTTCTAAGTCTCAATTTCAAATCACTAATTTCAAATTGTGAATTTGTAGGGTAAAAATACACAGTTATGCCACATTTCAGGATTTGAGTATTTCTATCTAAAAATTAATTTTTTTCGAGCATATTATCTATATAAATTCATTCTAGCTAAGATATATTTATTCTCACACTTTTCAATTGAAATTTTTATGGAATACATATTTTATACTAATTCATGTCCAATTATCAAAGAAATAAAATTATTTTAGAAAAGTAACTTTCTAAATAAAATTTATTCTTTTCAATAATATTTTTTAATAACATATACACACCATTTTTTAGAGATCTCATATAGAGTTTATAGTGTTTTAATTAGATATAATATATTATAATTAAAAAATACTACAAGTACATATTTTGACACTCCAAAATATTTTGATTTTGAAAAAAGAAAAAAAAGTAATAAATCATAAATTAAAAATTAAAAAGCATATAATGTTCTATAAGATAGGGTCCTCTTCCAAATGTATAATTTTTCTTTTGATTAATTTTTTTTTGGTTAGAATATATTTGTTTTGAAAAATGTGGTGGGAGAAGAAAACCATCGATTTTAGGTTATTGAAATTTGAATTTTTATAAAAGAAAAACTATTTTATATGTTATATTTATCTAACTATATATGTCATTTATATAACATAATTTGAAATAAAAAAGAAAAAGGGTTTATTTTTATATAATTTTGTGGTAGAAATTAGACCCTTTTTGTGACTAATAAATCATTCTTAATAATTAGAAAAATATATAATTCTTATTCCAAATAATCATTGAAACTAATAATCATAAACTTCATCTATTTCTACACATTTTATTATTTTACTTCATTTTTAGATTCTAAAACATTTCATTAGTTTACTTCATTTTTAAATTATAAATAATAATACCACTTTTATGTCATTGAAGTTAAACAATAATACAAATTTAAGGTGATACGGATTTATACTTTTACCCTCACATAAACAAATCACATCATTTTGAAACATTTTTAAATTTTAATTTATAGACTAAAAATCTTCAAACATTTGAGTTTTATATCTTAATATTTAAAACATTTTAAAGTTCAATTAACTATGAATATTTACACAAAAGATTGCATTTCTAATCACTAAAATTTCAATCTATGAAATTTATGGAATTTTTGAACCAAACATTTTTAAGTCTCAATTTTTAAATTTTAATTTATAGGCTAAAAATCTTCAAACATTTGAGTTTTATATCTTAATATTTAAAACATTTTAAAGTTCAATTAACTATGAATATTTACACAAAAGATTGCATTTCTAATCACTAAAACTTCAATCTATGAAATTTATGGAATTTTTGAACCAAACATTTTTAAGTCTCAATTTCAAACACAAAAGATTGCATTTCTAATTTTTGAACCAAACATTTTTAAATCTCAATTTCAAATCACTAATTTTTAAGCCTCAATTTCAAATCACTAATTTGTGACTATCAATCTTTAAACAAATCATTTTAAATTCTTGATATATAAAACATTAACATTTAAGTTTCAATTTCAAACCGTAGAAATGTTAACATATAAAATATTTTATAGTTTTAATTTCAAACCGTGAAAGTTGAAACCGACTCGAGAGGTAGATAATCTATGTATAAGCATTGTTTAATCACTATATTTGAAATATAGCTAATTAATATATAAGCATTTTTAATCACCATATTTGAACTATGAGTCTTTCAACCGAGAACTTTTTTAATCACTAATTTTAAGCTATGAATCTTTCAACAAATTAGATATATACTATGAAGATCTAAACAACTCAGAGATAATTAATGCAAAAGCATTGTTAATCTTTTTCAAACTATAATTAAACCTCACAGATATAAGGTGAAGTCCATCATTTTCTTATTTTGGTTGGATAATCAAATATTCTATGAATAAACCACACATATATAAGATGTTGCAACTCCATCATTTCTTATTTTGGTTGGAGAATTTCTCAAACATTGGCATATTGTAGTAACAGTTTTAATGTATGTTAATATGTAAGCATTTTAAATCGGAAGCTGCAGATAGATATGTTCTTTAAAAAAAAAGTTAGGCTCTTCTAAACATTAGACAAACCTTACAGGCATTGCAGAAAAAACAAGCACTCAAATGTAATGTTTCATGCTGACGCTTTTGGGACTACAATGACTAATGGCGATCTCATTATTTCCATCAAAACTGAACAGAACATTAAAGACCTACAAAGACTTGGTCCTTGATTTGCCTTACGAAGATTGTCTAACAACAAACTAGTACATGGCTTGATGGCATTCTAGAAAGCAATACTAAAGTTTATCTATAGTATCTGAAATCTAAGAAGACATTCTCAAACTCAAAAGCTGAAATACTAAAAGAATGTATTTAGTCTCTGAAATCTATGATAGCATTCTCAAAAGCAAAACTAAAATCTATACATAGTCTCTGAATCTATGATGGCATTCTCAAAAGCAATACTAAAGTTTATACAGAGACTTGAAATCTATAATGGCATTCTCAAAAGCAATATTAAAATTTATGTAGTCTCTGAAACCTATGATGGCATTCTCAAAAGCAATACGAAAATTTAGACACAATCTCTGAAATCTAATATCAGATTCTGTGTTGATTTAAATGCTGTAAATGACTACATGCAAGAGACTACACATTCTCTGAGATCTATGATGGCATTTGCACATTCTCTGAAATCTATGATGGCATTTGCACATTCTATACTAAATTTTTATAAATCTAATGTCAAAATGTCAAATTGTCTGCTGATTTGACAAACTAAATGCAAGAGACTACCATTCTCTCAAATCTATAATGGCATTGTTAAAAAAGCAATACTAAAATTTATTCATAGACTCTGAAACCTAATGTCGAATTCTTTGCTGGTTTGCAAAACGACATACAAGAGACTACACATTATCTGAAATCTACGATGAAATTGTAAAACGCAATACTAGAATGTATACATAGTCTCTGAAATTTAACATCAAATTCTATGCTGATTTAAAAGCTGTACAGAACTACATGCAAAAGACTACACATGTAAAACAAGGAAAGGAAAAACCCAAGTTGATGATGAAGCAGCTCAGTAATCCTCAGCTGTCAATGGCCTGTGAGGAGGTTCAGTGGGAGTCATGAAGAACTCATAAATGAGACCAGCGAGGCCAGCACCTATAAAAGGACCCACCCAGTGAATCCACTGATACCGCCATGACCAGCTCACTAAGGCAGGTCCAAAGGCCCTTGCAGGATTCATGGAAGCTCCTTCGAATGCCCCACTTGCCAATATGTTTGCAGCCACTATTAGTCCTATCGCAAGGGGTCCTATAACTCCCAGACGCCCTCTTTTTGCATCAATAGCTGTTGCATATACTGTGTATACGAGCCCAAATGTCATCACTATTTCAAACACTAGGGCGTTGCCTGCACCTACACCGTGTGCCACCTTCAACACTGGGAGGTGCTGCATATATAGCCAACAAAAAATACTACAAAATCAAAATCGATATATATTTTTTCTAATTGAAAGGATGCAAAATACAATAGTAGTTGCAGTAAAGAAATTACAAGAATGGAAGACAGTAAAGAGAGTAAAGTCTACAAACATATATAGTTATACACGCGGAAAAACAAAGAGTTGCTGAGATTATTTTCACAGTGTACGAGCTATGTTGTGAAAAATCGTTTTGATTGACTTCCCAAAGTATGCTTTGTGATTGATAAAACCTTTCGAATCACTCCTTCATTCATTATCACAATGAGGGAATCATCTTGTAGACATGATCTTGATACTTGATGTTTCAAATAAATGTCTTTACATTTCAGCAATTTACGATATTGTGGTGTTTGTTTTGTATCATGTTTCACTAAATTTCCAAAGTTCATGCTATTATAACAATCCATGCTAGTGAGCCTCTCATGGGAGAGGTCTTGGGTTGAATCCAATCGGGTTAAAATCTCAAAAAATAATAACAATTCATGTAGGCTATAAATGTTTGTAATCTATCATCAGGATGCTGTTGAAGAGCATAAGGAATAAATGTTTGAGGACATAAGTGAATTCTGACATTTGATAATTTCTTACCTTCAAGAAGTGAGAGGATGAGAGGATGTTGCTGAAGAGCATTAAATTTATTTGTTTTATATTTTTATATTTTTATTTTTTACCATTTTGAACTCTTCAAGGAGATGATGTTCAAAAACATGTTCATTTCTCAAATTCTAAAATTCTAGAAACTAGAAGGAAAAGATTAGAAAGGGTTGGATATAAAATAAACATGTACCTATACATGTTATGTTTTATTGGTAAACGAACAAATTAAAACTAAATGCTGAAGCACATTTTTATTTGCATACAGACAAAAGAAACTAACTAAAAATATCTCCCAAAAAAATCTTTATTTTTTTCAGGAGCATCAATTATTAAAAAATTAACTCATGTTAAAAAATAGCCCAGAGCAGCATAAATGCTACCAAGTAAACTTATTTTCCCAAGGCCCAAACTGACGACTCTTGGTACAGAACACGGAGCTTCAGATTTGTACTTATTGTCTCTCTCCTTGCTTGCTTGTTTGTTCTAGTGTTTCATTCTATGTGGGTTTTTGTTGAATTATATTGTTATTTAAAACAAATCTAATATATATTCTTGTTTATTGTTTTTCATTATATGAGACTTCCTTATCGCTTTAATATTTCTTTATATACACACATAATATTAAGAGCAAGTAGAATATCAAGCACAATCTAAGATTGTTCACAATCTATGATGATGAAATTGCTTCTAGATTCGATTTGATTGTGTAACTGGTTTTGCATAAACGTTTCTTATATGAGTTAAATGATGGATCTAGCTACACTATCTAATACAGAAGCAACTTCAGATGAACACATAATAGTTTTCTCTATATTCATAATATATTTGCACACTTAAATCTTTTTTTAAAAAAATTATGATAATATATTTATGAGATATAATCTTTAAATATGTATATATGGGTGTGAGAGAATATTATATAAGCTTGTGACGATACGCTAGTTCTAGTTGTGAAGATGATTTTGAGGCTTGACTTGATAAAAGATTAAGAGACTACACAACTGAATGAAAGGTATCAGATAAATGGGTTACCGCTTTTCGGGTGGTGAACATGAGAAGCAGGGAAGCAACGATGGCGCCAAGAAGCTGAGCAACCCAGTACATCACGGCTCTCAGAAGCGACACGTGGCCTCCAACAAGAGCACCAAATGTCACCGCGGGGTTGACGTGGCCCCCAGATAAATTTGTGGCGACTGCAACAGACACGAAAAATGCTAGACCGTGTGCCAGCGCGATCGTCAGTAGACCGCCAATTGTCGTCGGTGCACTTCCTGTCATCTTCGCTGCATGCAAGGAAAAAACAATAAACAGCTCTTTGCTTAAGCAACAATTTTGTACTTCAAACAGACACAAAAAAAATCTCTCACAATTACTGTCTGTACAAAAGAACAAGCTTAAATCTTTGATTTTATTTGTAAGGATTTTGAAAAACATGGATCCTAATTTAGTCAAACGAAGAACTCCACAAGTTTAGATCCATAAGCTTCTGAGGAAAATTTCAGAGATAAACATGTGGAAAACCAAAAGAACTCAAAACTTGGGAGAAAATAATTCATCAGAAAAACGAAAAATCAAAAGCTATGTGTGAAAACGCGGAGAGCTCAACGTGAAAATCAAATTTATAACTTAAATCAAAATGTTCTGTACTAACTACTAAATAACAACTTTATTTTCAGTATCTTGGATCAGCACAAATTTAATTGTAATATTACAAAGCTGCACTGAAATTCATTTTTCCCAAAGTTGTGAAAGATTTGAAAGAGTTTTGGAAGATCTCTTTAAAAAACTCGGAGGCGAAAAGAAGATATAGATAACAACAAAGTTAATTTTTACAAAAAAATTAATGATACCGGAAGCAATGGCAGCTCCTAAATTTTGCTAAAGTTGTGTTTCGGAAGATCTCTAAGAAAAACTGGCAGCCGTAAAGAAGATTTAGATAACAACAAGGTTAAGTTAAAAGTTTTCTGTTTGAATGATACTGGAAGCAATGGCAGCTCCTAATTTTGACTAGAGTTGTGGAAGATATGAAAGAATTTCGGAAGATCTCTGAGAAAAACTTGCCGACGAAAAGAAGATTTATATACTAACAAGGTTGATTTAAAAGTTTATATTGCAGCTCCTAATTTTGACTAGAGTTGTGGAAGATATGAAAGAATTTCGGAAGATCTCTGAGAAAAACTTCAGACGAAAAGAAGATTTATTTAATAACAAGGTTGATTTAAAAGTTTATATTTTTTGGATTGATACCTCAAGCCATGACAGATCCTAATATGAATGAATTTTGAAAAATCTCAGAAAAACTTGCAGACGAAAAAAGATTTAGATAATAACAAGGTTAATTTAAAGATTTGTTTTGCATGATACCACACGCCATGACAGATGCTAATTTTTCCTAGTTGTGGAAGATAATGAAATAATTGAGGAAGATGTCTGAGAAAAACTTGCAGAGGAAAAGAAGATTTAAGGTTAATTTAAAAGATATTTTTTGAATGATTATACCACAAGCCATGGCAGCTCCTAATTCTTACTAAAGTTGTGAACTTTTTTGGAAGATATATAAAAGAAAAACTTGCAGACGAAAAGAGGTTAAAGAACAACAAGGTTAATTTAAAACTTTAAAAAAAAAAAAAATTGGTTATGATACCGCAAGCTATGGCAGATCCTTCAGCTGCGAAGACGAAGATGAGAGTGGAGAAGAACTCAGCTATGGTGGCTCTGATCGAATCCGGATGGGTGGCCTCGTCGGCTCCGCCCATGGCAACTCTTCGCACAGGCATCTTTCAATAAATTTATGAAATCTCTTTGCTGTGATTCGAACTCGTGACTTGATGAATATCAGGCATCTATTTTTTAAGCTGTAGTACATATACGCTAAATATTTTGTTTTGAGTCGAGTGTGGTGGCATATATACAGAGTTGGCAGCTGGTTTTGTGTGCTCAGGACACGCCCGTTTAGCTCGCCACGAAAGTCGCACAAGACAAGAAAAGTTTCACGTTAAAAGACAGAAATTTGTAGCAATAAGATTCCTTTGCAAAGATGTTTTCTATTCATGATTTTATTTGTAAAATTGTAGTTTTATGATTTAGTTTGATCAAACAAAATAGGGATTAGCTCATATGTTGTTATAGCATCTGATGTAGATTTCTTTTATGATTCAACTTTTTGTACAATTTTGTTAATTCTTTATGTACTTTGTTCTATATCTTAAAAATAAAAAATAAAAAAAACAAAAAAAACATTATTCTATGAAGAGTATAAAGTACCTTTCATTAAGGTGTAGATGCATGTGTCATTTTTCATGGTGGATATTATTATTTATTATAGAAGGGAGAGTTATGCATGTGTCATTTTTCATGGTGGATATTATTATTTATTATAGAAGGGAGAGTTTTCATATGGAATGAGACAAAGTGTCATACAAAATCATCTATAATCACATCAACTTAAAAGAATGATCATGTGGAGGATGAACAAGAGGGTCAGAATGTTCTCTTGCAGTTGAAAAAGGATATTCTTTATCAAATAGAAGATAAATATCATTAATGAAGCCTCCCAAATCTACATTGCATGATTCCATAAACAAACCTCTATTGTTTGTTAAGTAGTTATCTCATGAATCTATGTGTTGGAGATAAAGTGTATCTAGCTGCACTAAATTATAAAGAGATGAAATTATAGAAATGTAAGCATGTGGAAGATTTTGATGTTGCAACCTTGTCCTTCTAAAGGATATCCCACAAGAAAACCTACCAAATCAAAATTTCGTCAAGCCCAATGAGGTCTTATAGAAGAAGATAAAGAAATATTCTCAACTACAAGTGGATATCATGAAGGTGTAATCTTGTGAGTCAAAGTTCAAGTAGTATCTGCATTGTCTTAAAATGGGCACACTTGCCTTTTAAGACCTTTTAACACCATTTCCATAATTCCTTTCTCGGACCATGGATGTTGTGCTCGATGTCTCATTTCCCCTCTCCCCTTTCATTTCATGCTTCTTTGTCATCTCTCACCTTCTGACATAGTCTTCTAGGTGATGTTTTGTCACCATTTTTGACCATATCTCCTAGTTAGTATGTTATCTTTTAGTTGAACCTGTACCTCTTTTTGGACATTCTTTAGGCCTTCCTATTCCTGGTGGTTGCCGAATTCAAGGCCCAAAATTCCTCAAGTTTACCAATTAGTTTATTTTATTCCCCAATTTACCTGAGTTATTTTCTCACCCAAAAACTAGTATAAAAGGAGTCTTTAGAGCCTCATTTTCATATCTCATTCTCAAGACATCAAGCATTCATCAAATCATCAAGCACTCCAGGCATTCTAGAGCTCAAGGTGTTCAAGCATTCAAGCAAACAAGTCTTTTTCAAGCATTCAATGATTCTTTGTGGGCATTTCCTCTTCGAGGTGTAGCATTTGTAGGCCAATAAGGGAGGAGATCTACATTAAGGCATTTATTATCTTCTTCAAAAACTCATGAATCTTCTATTTTGCATGTATCACCATTATCATGATCACTGTACTAATAATTGTCAAGCTTTACACAAGATCTATCAACTCATTAATGATGAGGTTATTCACATGTCTCCTTATAATGAGCTATCATTAATCATGAGGTTATTCACATGTCTCCTTATAATGAGCTATCTTTTACTTCTAATTTCTTTAAATAACATTTAAGTCCTTATTGTGTTTCTCCATGTCATGTAACATTATTGGCTTTCTTTCTAGGGGCTCATTGTCATACATGGTTTGCTTTTTGAGTAGCATAATAGGATATAGTTTTTTAATTTTCCCTTCTCTTGTTCCTATACTTGGGAGGCCATGTCCTTCTTATTTACTTTCTCACTAATCCACTATTTCCTTTGGTTGGGTGTTATTTTTTGATATTGCTATCAAGATTTATCTGTCACTACAATATTTGGGGTGAAATTATGATGGCGATCTAGTTTGCGTTGATTTTCATTTTTTTTTTTGCAATTTCCCCAATGCCATCGCAATACCAACATCAAAGTCGTAAGTGTGATGTCTACATAAGTATAAACAAAGAAAAATACAATATGACATAAATGATTCCCCATTCAAATGTTTTGATTGTAGAGAGTTGTGCATGAAAGAAGGTGGAGAGCTTTGAACAAAAGAAGGTGGAGAGTTGCACGCAATAGAAGGTGGAGAGCTCTGAATGTCATTGTGCCCTTGTCCTTGGTGCATTTTATTCTTGTGATATCCCTACATTTCATCATTGTGCCTTTTCTCTACATTTTGCTTCCCTGACCTTACTCTATGAATTGGTTGTCATGCCCTTGTCATCTCTACGATTTTGGTGCCATGTTCTTGCTCTACGATTTTGGTGCCTTACCCTTGCTCTGTAATTTCGGTGTCATTCCCTTGGTCTACAATTTGTTGCCATGTTGTGCCCTTGCTCTATGATTTTGTTGCCATGTTGTGCCCTTTCTATGTGATTTCGTTGCCATGCCTTAGTTCTGCAATTTTCTTCAAGGGCTATGCAAATGTTGGTTTCTTTTCCTTCGAAATAGGTATCTCTTTATATCTCCTTCTGAACATCTATATTTAGAGATCTTTTTTAAGATGCTTATATTACATCTTAGCACAATAGAAAAATTGATCCAGTTGCATACATATTCTAGAATCCAAATAATAAAATAATAAACCTCACTCAACCTATGTTAAGCGACTTACCTCAAGATCCTCCACAAAGATAATGTAGACTAGGAAAATGGGTAGAGTTCACAAAATTTTTTACAAAAACATATCATAAAAGATATTTTTAGAAAGAAACTAGTCATAACCAATTAAATGGATCTAGTTGTTGATTACAAAATCCTATAGAGCTATTATTAGATTAGGTGCATTAAAACGAACAATCAGCTTTCCCATCTAGTAGGATCAAATATAGTTTTCCAAGGTGATATAATTGCATATGCAAGGAATTGAAGAATAAATTCAATGAAAATTTGAGTGTAAGGAGTTGAAGAAGCAAGTTGTGCTTCTGTATAAATACCATAATCATGAGGCTCATTCCCTTGCATAAGCCTCTATCACAATGACATTACCTCTAAACCATGCAAAGGATGTTGAAGTGGTTCCCAACCTTGAAACACTCTTATAAGCATTTGATATTTGGACTATAAATTTTCAAAGACACATGCAAGTGATTCCAATGTCATATACCTACCACAACACTATCTTGGATTATATCTAGTGGCTCCCATAATATCCTCTATATTGTCTACCTATTGTTTCTATTGTGCTACTCCTCCTTTGTTCTCATGCCTTCAATTTTGATTATCAAACTTTTGAACATCTGCCCCTACCTTATCCAAAATCAACTTCACATTATGTTGTAACTCTAGCATAGGTGTTTGATCATCGATAGCTTTCATTTCAGCATTCAAGTTTTCAAGATTAGTCAACACCCTCACTTGTGCACCTCTCATGTCAAGCACTTTTTGTATTGTTTCAACACCATGTTCTTGCTTCTGAGCTAACAGTTCTTCAAGTGCATTTTCTTGTAAAATATTAATTTTGTTGAACAATTGTATACTATTAGAAAGTGTGTTATTGTTTTCATGTATGTATGTATATATAATAATGAATAATAATAATGTTTTCATTTATGTCAAAATAATAGCTAAAATTACCATTGGATCATATAATAATGAAGTAATCAACCCAGTTAATCAAAAACTATACCAATTTAACTATTGTTTCCAATGTCATAGTACCTTCAGATGCATTTTTTTGTAGAACTCTAATTTTGTTGAACAATTGTAAACTCTTAGAAAGTGCATTGTTGTTTTCATGTATGTATGTATATATGTATGTATGTATATATGTATGTATATATAGGTATGTATATGAATGTATGTATGTATGTATACAAAGAGACCTTGGGGATTGTAGATTATGGATTATAAACAAAAAAGAAAAGAAAAAACAACATTAATCATTCCCCATTTGTTTTGATTGATTGTGGAGAATTGTGCATGAAAGAGGGTGGAAAGCTCCAAATGGGGGTGAAGAGCTCTCAACATTGGTGGAGATTAGTGAAGATCAAGGATTTTGTTGCAGTTCAATTGTGATGTTTGTGTCCTTGCTCTATGATTTTCTTCAAGGGGAGAAGAGGTACCTATGCAAATGTTTTTTTTTTCCCTTCTAAACATGTATCTCTTGTTCATATATAATAGCTTTGGTTAGATTCAAGGATAACTGACTATGATGATTGTATGCATATGTGCATGTATGTATGTAAATCAGTTCACTATGTGAACTGCTTTACATGCATACACACACACTTGCATAGTACTTATGCTAAATTAAATTAATCATTCATGTCTTCAATTCACACAAGCAATTATCGTTGCATTCAATTGAATTTATTCATACCAAATTAAGTATGTAGAAATCTATGCATACAAATTATATTATCTCTTGGTGATTAATTAAAGATCTCATGCATAATATCGTCTAGGTAATGATTGGATGCATTCACATTGAGTCATAATAGGATCGAGTAGATGATCTATTTATGTTACTTCGTACATATTTTATTGAACATTTTGTTTAACATACTTAGTAATACTAGAATTATACAGCTATAGCTAGTACTCTATTTATTTTATTTAATGATATACATTTGAGCCTATTATTTTTCTTAAAACTAGACTATATATTTGTTATCACTAAAACACAAATATAGATCTCTGATAGTTATCTTTTTTAATTTCAATATATTCATATTTAACATGAAGAGTTTCCACTACTAGACAATGGAATAGCCACTATGAGGAGCCACATAGCTCATGGATTTTTTCACCAAATTCTATTTTATTATTTTTTGTCGTTCAAAAATATTATAGGTGAACAAGCCTTTAAAGCCATAGCCACAACCAAGAAATCTATGTGAGCAAGCATGAATCCACATATCCCATGCCATGTTCCCATCCTTAACAAATGCTCGCTTGGCTAACCTGTCAAGACTTTTTCTGCTCGAATCTTGCCTTTTTGCCTTCTGTCTTCTCACATAAACAACTAACCTTATGGCTTCTTCTATAGTAGAAAGTCCACAAAACCACTCAATGTTATTACATAAACCATATGTTAAAACCATGTTCTACCTAACCCATTGACCCCACATATAATATTAGAAATTTAATTATTTTCCCCAAAATTAAATAATTATATGAAATATAATCACAATGTTACAATAAAACTCATCAAGTATATCCCATGGGAAACTTTACATGCTGCATGTCCATCTAGGTGCAACATTTCATGATAAAATAAAATAATATAATATAACAATATTGTGCATTGTGTGCAACACCCATTATCTTAACAATCTCCCACTTGTTGTATACATTGCATAGGGTCAATCTATAGCCACATAAATAAACAAGGGAGCAATCCCTCCTAGCACATCCACCATCATGGATCAAAGTACACAAAGTGCTCCATCTTGGTACCTAAAACATAATCAAAGTATCCAAAATCTCAAACATGAATGATCTCACCTCGTATTATGCTACTACCACCGAACATACATAGAAGCCATCCAAATAGAAAGCCACCCAACCTGTCGCATTACAAGATCATAAAATCCTATACCAACTAAAATTCTAAGCACAAAAAAACTGATCCAAAGGTAATCACATATATCCATAGTTGTCAAAATATCCATAGCTGAAATAACACCCACAACAAGTGCCAAACCCATCGAACTATCCATACCTCCAAAGGTATACCAAGTGAATCTCACATCATCAATATATCCAATTTGTAACCTAGAATCACAAGCCTTAAGAGCAATACCTATCACATATATACCAAGAAGCTCCCATTGCAAAAGATAATGTCAAATCTATAATCAATCCACTTACAACATCTCAAAGAGGTGAATCCATGTAGTCTCAAGGACATCTACAATACATAAACCAATAACCTACAATAAAAACTCTCATAAAAAATCTCCAACTGTCTCCCAAGCTCTCCACAACCAATAGAAGAAAGAGATAAATGAATAACCATCTCCACATACCATGAAGAACCATCTCCACACACCATGAAGATAACAAAGAACCCCATGAGTCCTCAAGATGTGATGTAAATGACTCACTACACACTCTGAAGACTCAATCATCCTACTCAAATTTGCATATATATTTCTATCAACACTCATTACATGCTCTATAATACTATCACATTCCCATAAGAATGTACCCATTTACCCTAAACATATAATCTTTACATTAGACTCTATGTTCCTCTTTGAATTAAATCTCATCATTCCATAAACACATATCAGCATAATGGTATACAAAATGAGATAGCATTGGCTATGAATGGTATACAAAATGAGATAACATTGGCTATGAACGATCACTATATGACATCTCATCAAATATTCATTTACCTTCTCCTATCGGGCCATCAAATAACTCTAAACATAGAATAAAAACACCCAAAATCATCAACCCAAATACATCTAGGAATACATGATAACATGAAACTTAATAATAATAAAGATGTCAACCCAAACCATCAATAATGTGGATACTGGATTCATAAGTGTCTCTTCTACTTCCTCAAACCATGTTGCCACCTTCTTCACAATTGGTATTGTTCATAAAACAACAATGGAGCATTATGTTTCTTCCCTCAATGCTCTTGGTATTATCCACAATCTCAAGATTTTCCATGATTGGGGTTTGCATTTAGATGACCACCCTCTCTCATCGGATGGCTTCATGCCACCACCTTTCTCTTTTCACAGCACCATTCTCCTTTAGCCTCACTATTCACCTGATGTCTTGGTAATGGTTTAGCTGCCCCATGGTGTTGGAATCTATCATTTTCATAGACACAAATGCATTCATGGAATAGACATGGCTATCTAAAAAACTACCAACATTCGGTTATTATCAACAAATAATAATGTGAGGCTCAGCTTATCTACCTTCTCGAACCTGACTACTCTCTCCATTACTTCAAGCTGTATATCAGGTTTCTTCTACAACCTATTGGTAAACAGATTTGTTCTTTCAAATTATAGCTCTTAAATGCCCAACTCGAAATATCTAATCACAAACAGTTGGAAAGCCACTTGTGGATGAATTGGCTTCCCTCTAAATTGGTAGGTACAACTCCCTAAAATGGATTTGTAATGAATTATGTTTTCTTCCTAAATTACTTTGGGGGTGTGTTCTTAACATAAGAACAAAAAAGGTATAACCAAGCTAGACCTAAATAGAATCTAACTTAGGCAAATAGAAGTTTCCGAATACCAAAATGGTTTTATGCATTCACACATCTTATGAATTCATAAAACTTATCTAAATAATAGCTAATACTGAACTAAGAAAATTTGAATCTGAATTGTGATTAATAAATTGAAAATGTTGGAGGGATTTCTCTTTGAATGAACAATAACAATACCTATTACATTCATTCTTTGCTTCAAAATAGGGGAGGTGAAACTCTATTTTTCCCTCGTTTTGATTCAAACAAAATAGAAAACATAAACTAAATATAATAGCAACTAGAATAGAAAATGATTGACATAAAATACCATTCAATTGTCTCTGCAACAAAAAGTACTTCACACCAAAAAAAATTTGACCTTTCATTAATCTTTCAATTTCATACATAGAGTTCTGAGATGACCATTACAATGGAAGCTTAATCTGTTCATCTTCTGAAAATGACAAATGGCAAGATGCCAGTTTGTCGTATTACAAAATTACAAAAGAAAATGAAAAGGGGGCATAATATGAATCATTTAGACTTCTTCCCCTTTTTTGTTTTCATCTTATATGCCTTAGCAACAACTATTATTGGAATTAGCTCTTCATGCCTAGGTACGTCGATATTGGTATACTTTAGGACCCATTTAGAATGCTCTCTAGCCAATTCCTTCATAGCATTGGACTGATTTGGTAGTTCCTCTTTGGCCATATGTGTACATCCACTGAGTGCTTGTAGTTCAATGATCCTACCTTGACTATGGAAGTTTATATTTGACAAACTATCTAGGAATCTGGAAAAGTTCTCCTTCATGACATTGACTCCAATAAGTGCTTTTCCTTGGCCACTAGTTTGAGAGTCTGTATGTTATCCCCTCATAAGTTCAAATCATCTATCCTATGTCTTCTTCACCTTCTCCTTTGTTTCTCTGAGCCCTTTTTTTGTAGACTAGATCATCTCAGTTTTAAATTGCATGCTTTGAAGCCACTCGAACAAAGGCTCATCTCCCTTTGGTAAGATTTTAGCTTCCACCGCTTCTTTGGCCTTTGTTTGGATGATCATCTTCAAGAGGGAGACGCAATCTTTGCATTTCACCCTTTCTCTAGCCAGAGTATTGCTATTTGATATAATGTTATCTTTTTCTGTCTCCAATCTTAAGATACATTACCAATCTGCTCCATGACTATGACTCCTTCTGATTTGAGTTTCTTGATCCATTCTTTACCAATCTGGCCATAATGCCTATCTTCTTGGAGTTGGAAAATGTGGCCTTGCACTTTAGCTATAGTAGGAGTCTAGGTCACATACACACCAAAGATAGTTGCTAGTGGAGTGACTAGTTGCCTGATGAATTTGTTCAATTCTTCTATCTCGGCTTTCATCTTGATCTTTGATAACTTAAGACTTTCTAATTGTCCTTCTATTACTTCATTACTTGACCTCCACAAACTGACTTTTGTGTCATGTCTGGCCTCTCCAAGATTGATTGAATGTAGAGTGAAATCATCAAACGTCATGTTCCCAATTATCCCTCCTTTGTTTGGCTTGGCTATTTCCATTGTCAAGTGCCCTATTTTTGAATCTTGCCCACGTATTGACAAAGTCTTTTGCTTCTTAACTTTCATCCTTTCTCTTTCTCTTCCTTTCCAAAGTATCTTCCAACTAGGAATATGTTCCTATCACTTTGGAAGTCATTCCAAGTGATTCAATACTAAACATCTTTTTCTTAACTGGAGTTATTATTATAGCAGTTGAAGAGAAAGGATTTTTTGAATCTTTAGAGATGAACCTGGAAGAAGTCTGTCCCTTCTACACTTTTGAAGTTTTCTTTGCTACCTCATTTGACTCAGTAGACTCACTTCTGCTACTCTTTCCATCCTATAAGTCTATTATTTGTATAGGGGAACCACTTGGCCTTAGAAGTGAAGCACATTCTGATGGAATAGGGCTATGATGAGGAGATAGAATTGGAGTGGTATGAGGGGAAGGAACTAGGGTAGTGTGAGGAGATGGAATTGGAGTAGTATGAGGGGAAGGAACTAGGGTGGAGGCATTATCCTTTGGCTCTTCCATCTTCTTCTCTTTAGTACTAGCCTAGGTTCCTATGACTGGGAGAGAACCATCATGGCATGTCTTAGCTATAGGGACATTCTTGTTTGAAGGTTGATCACCTCCTCTTGAAGGTTGAGCTGGCCCTTGAGTGGAAGCTATGGTCACACCTGGTGTAGCACTCTGAGATGAAGTAGGTGTTGCAATTGTTAGAGAAGCTTGGGTGGCTTCACTTTTACTCTGGCTCTTCCTAGTTGTACACTCAACCCATTTCCCCATTCTCTTAATGATCCTAGCCATCATGATATCAAGATTCTCGTCCACTTCTACATATGGCTTGGAACTGATGGGAATCCCCCTTAACTTAGTCAAATAGGTATTGCTATGCATATTTTGACCATCATCCTCTAATCCTTCAACATTGAGATCGATACCATATGTCTTCACTTATTCCACCATGAGCCTGGCAAAAGCACGATCTCGGCTCTCCAACTCATCTTTGCAATCTACCCAATAATCTTCTACAGTGGTAACATGCTTGATCACACTCCCAATTTGTAGCACCTCTCTTGCATATCCATTTGGATCAAATATGGGTCTCACAACCTCATATTCTTCCAACTTGTACTTAGTCTCAAATGCCTTGAGCATGTTTTTGGAATCAGACCAAGACTCACAACTATAAGCTCCAACCTTCATAGGGAATTCATACCCTTTATTTTTCAAGTTGGCGCTCAGCACATTTACCTAGATTGCTTATCTCACAATCTCTATTAGCACAATCAGATCACTCGAGTATCTAGGTAGCTTCAAAGGAAATCTGTCGAAACCTGCAAAACAAAAATATGAAAAGGACATGAACTGAATAAAGTAGCTACCAAACTGACTGATGGCTACCATTGCTTCTGGGCTGAACCTCCTCTTTGGGAATCCTTGGAGTTCCCTAAAAATCCTCATTGTAAACGAGTCATTAACTCTAACATAGTCTGCATAGCTATTCTATAATTGCAAGCATGGATAAAATTCATAACTTTTCACATCATCAAGGAAGTTCTCTATTCTGGGAAGGCTTGGCCACAATTGTAGAGAGGCTAACATATAAATCAAGAAAGAAGACATGTAGAAGGTATTGTAAAACTTTGCAACACTAAGGGCTTTGGATAGATGCTCACTTACCTCATATGCCCAATCAACATAATGTGTATCTAAACAAATGATTTGTACCAAAAAGAAATACTATTCAAAAAAATTGAGTGCTTCTACCTCACCTTTCAATCGATGCAAAAGAACCAAAATATCTACGATCTTAGGCTTGAGATCAGTTTCGAATGGAGTCTTAAGAACCTTACTTTTAGCTCATCGTGGCTTTTGGAACCAGGACCTCATAATTTCCTTTCACCACACCATTTTCTTCAAAGAGAACTCGGACATGGCTCCTCCTACTGTCAACTCAAAGAATTCTTCTCACTTTGGAACCCAGAGGAAATTTACTATAGTTTTCCTATCAATCAAGATTAAAACTGTATGGTCAAGTAACAAAATTTGTCTAGTGTCTAGGTTGTAGTGATTTATACATTTGACAATCAGCTTAGGAGCTTGAACTACCACTGGAAATCCAGTTGTTTCCACTAGCCCACTTCCTCGAAGTTTCTCTGTTATAGGGTGAATTGGCTTCATCCTCAACCTCCTTTGAAAATCTTAGATGTTGAAGAAATGGAGTGAGGTATTTGTAACATTCTGTAATATTGACTTAATTCCATTTAGCCCATCAAAACTAGCGAATCTAGTTGTCATTTTATCTGAGATAGAGATGAATTGAAACCTTAAAATTGGAAGCAACATAGAGAGTAGAATTTTGCAAGAATATGAGCTTTGAAAATGCTATACAATTCAACAACATAATAGTTCAATAAAGAAAGTAGTAATTTGAAAATCTATTATATTTCTCTCTATATAGAAATCCTAATTCACCCATTGATCTTCAAGATCTGGGCCACACGAGTGAATTAAAGGATAAATCCATTGGATTAGTAAATGTGGGAGTTTCTAAGAGATTTTTCCATGTCTTTTTACTATTTCCATTGGCCCAACAATAACTTTCTTTTATTACATACTTACTTTCCCATTTTTCACCAAGTTTCAAAGAATTAAGAACGGAGTACTTCGTAAGGAAATATCTGCTCAGTCATATTTTTCTCAAAATACCTTCCCAAATTTGATTAACTTGTTTCCATTACCATTTTTAAGTATCTTGTGATCAATCTATGAGCCCAACATGCTTGCAGAATTGATTTTTCAATAGATGCAAAAAATTGCCTTCCAGGGTTGGAAAGCCACCAAGGGAAAGCAACTTTTGCTTTTCTACCCTGGCCTTTATTTTCACTTTACCCTTTAATTCAATGTGCCTCTAAGATTTGGAAAATCTCAAAAGGGTTGCGAAAGTGAAAAATAAATCCACTTACTTGCTTTTCTCTCTCATAGATGCCTTTATCAAAAAATTGACTTCATGGGTCGAAAGCCCGCCTTGGAGAAGTTACTTTAAAGTTTTCTACTAGATGTGATTCTGAGCACTATAATGAATCCCAAGTGACTCCCTAGGTGGAATAATATAATGTAGGGATGATCTATCCATAAAACAACTCATTTTCTTCTTGCTTTAGCCTGTAAACCTCATTTGTTGATCTCTACAAAAAGTCACCTTCACGGGTTGAAAATCCACCGAGGAGAAGGCAATGTTGGTTTCTCTGCAAGCTTCATCATCTTTATGTGCAAACTATGATAAGCTACAAACAAGTTCATCCTTGAAAATAACTTTGTGAAAATCATTATAAAACTCAAGAATCTCCATCAAATTAGGTTCTAGACTACCCACAAACTCACAAAAACAAGGAACACCCACCCAATTATGTAATTCGAGAGAAGAGAAAAGGTGAAAAACTTGATGGAGAAACTTTTCACTTGAGGGGGAAAGAACTAGACTTGGACATACCCAAACCAAACTAAGACACAAGGTCATTGTCCACTTTACAAAATGGGTACAAGATGAAAAGTGGAGCAACACAAGCTGAGCAATGTCATTGATTAACAATGATTCTTAAAACTATTTTGATAACTCACGACATAATTGATACATGTCCCATAATCGTATATTGATTCTCCATGCATAATTATGATGTGCTTCCACCAACGAATTGAAAGCATAGGTAAAATAACACAAATCAATAAGGATAGGATTTAGAAATGTATACTTCTATAACTCTTATTCATCTGCAGATTTACATACGCATGTCTTTCTTGCTAAAGGTTAGAAAGCTGATCTTTCTCTCTTCTTGCACACCAAAAGATTAACCAACTACACTTTATCCCTTCTATCTCCCATCGATTACATTCTTATATTTTAAAGAGATTTTAGGGTAGTTTCTATAACTGTCCTTCTACCTGACTTTTGCACTCTTTAAACCATTACAATTTTAGATCATTTTACCTGACTTTTCTCATAACCCATTTTAAATACATTATAGTGCAATCTCTAAACAATTTCAATTTTAAACCATTGAACCATATTTCAATTTTAAACTATTAAACCATTTTCTAACATGGTTTTACGAAAGTATACATGTCCTCATGATGGCCTTGAACTTTTTCTCAAATTTTGAAATGTTGAGGTGCCTTTGCACCATACTTCTAGACTTAAAATATTTCCATGTCCCAATGGAAATACACTGGATAATGTGTGTGAATGCTACCACTGCACACTTTGATGTTGAAAGTGACTCTCATCAAGAGAGTACCAGTTGGTTGTTGCTCAAAGGGCTACTTCAATCCACTCTCCAATCCTTCTCCAACCACTTATATGCCTCACCTCGGAGTCCTTTATTGCCTCTCATCCTAAGTCTTTTGGCATACAACTGGACCATTCTCTTTGGCCCTAGACTGTCTTCTATGACTTCATGACAGATCTCCATATCTGCCAACTTGAAACTAATGGACATACACCCTGCAACCAAAGCTCGTTAGCATTCTTAAAACCCAAATCTTTATCCTACCCTAACCTTTCACTTGCTCTGATACCAATCTGATGTTAAGGACTGGCTACACACTCCCAAGACTCAATCACCCTACTCAAATATGCATATATATTTCTATCAACATTCATTAAAGGCTCTAATATACTATCACATTCCCATAAGAATGTACCCATTTACCCTAAATGTAGAATCTTTACATTAGACTCCATGCTCCTGTTTGAATGAAATCTCATCATTCCAAAAACACATCTCAACATAATGGTATACAATATGAGATAACACTGGCTATGAATGATCATTTTATTACATCTCATCAAATATTCATTTACCTTATCCTATCGCGCCATCAAATAACTTTAAACATAGAATAAATACACCCAAAACCATCAATTTGAATACATCTAGGAATACATGATAACATGAAACTTAATAATAATAAAGATTTCAACCCAAACCATCTATAATGTGGCTACTTGATTCGTAACTATCTTTTCTCCTTCCTCAAACTATTTCGCCACCTTCATAATTAGTAATGCTCATAAAACAACAACGGAGCATTGTGTTTCTTCCCTCAATGCTCTCAATATTCTCCACAATCTTAAGCTTTTCTATGATCGGGGATTGCATTTAGATGGCCACCCTCTCTCATTGAATGGCTTCATGCCACCACCTTTCTCTTTTCATGGCACCATTCTCCTTTAGCCTCACTATCCACTTGACATCTTGGTAATGGTTTAGCCACCCCATAGTGTTAGAATCTATATTTTCATAGACACAAATGTGTTTATAAGATAGACACAATTTTCTAGCAAGCTAGCAATCTTTGATTATTATCAAAAAATAATAAGGTGAAGCTCATCTTATCTCCCTTCTCAAACCTGACTACTCTCTCCATTACTTCAAGTTGTATACTAGGTTCCTTCTACAACCTAAGCCTTGCCATTGATTAACAACAATTCTTAAAACCATTTTAATAACTTACAACATAATTAATACATGTACCATAATGTTATATTGATTCTCCATGCATAATTATAATGTACTTCCACCAATGAATCAAAAGCACAAGTAAAACAACACAAAGCATAAGGATAGGAGTTAGAAACATATACTTCTACAACTCTTATTCATCTAAAGATTTACATACGCATGGCTCTCTGGCTAAAGGCCAGAGCACCAATCTTTCTCTCTTCTTACACACCAAAAGATTAACCAACTACACTCTATCCCTTCTATCCCCCATCGATTACATTCTTATATCTTTTTAAAGATATTTTAGGGTAGTTGCTATAACTTTCCTTCTTCCTGACTTTTTCACTCTTTAAACCATTACAAATTTAAATCATTTTACCTGACTTTTCTCATAACCCATTTAAAATACATTATAATGCAATCTGTAAACAATTTCAATTTTAAACCATTAAACCATATTTCAATTTTAAACCATTTTCTAACATGGTTTCACGAAAGTGTACTTGTCCTCATGATGGCCTTGAACTTTTGCTCAAATTTTGAAATGTAGAGGTGCCTCTATACTATACTCATTAGTTGAGGTTGATGTTTTATTCTCTCTCAAATTTAATATTTTTAAGTCACCTTATAATCCCATTAAAATCATTAAAATTGTAATGGAAAATTATTCATCTATTCTTGGGAAAATAAAAAAAACATTATATTACACGTTAAATGTAATAGTCATTTGTATTACTTATTAAAATGTAATTGGTTGAATGGGAAGTTTGATAACTACCCAAGAAACTTGTCCTTTAAATAGGCACCATTGTAATCAATGGAGAGGAAGAGATCAATAGGAAGGTTTGAGGAAGATAATTTAGTGTGATTAATACTCCAAATGGCTCTCTTGTTGCTACCAGAGAGCCACATATTGTTGTAATATGTAGATATTGTCTTAATAGAAGTATAAATGTTCATATTCAATGGTGTCTTAGTTTTATTGAGTTTTCTATCGATTCCTATTATTTTTTCCATAGTTGTAGAAGAAGAGAATTTGGTTATGAAAACTAATAAAGAATGAAAGTTGGAATTTTGATATTCAAGATGCTCTGCATCAAATATTTTTTTTTCCATAGTTGCAAAAGAAGAGAATTCGGTTATGAAAAGTGATAAAGAATGAAAGTTGGAATTTTGATATTCAAGATATTCAAGTTGAGCATCTTGAATATCAAAATTCCAACTTTCATTCTTTATTAGTTTTCATAACCGAATTCTCTTCTTCTACAACTATATTAAAACCCAGACAATCATGGAAAAAATAATAAGAATAGATAGAAAACTCAGTAAAACTGAGACACCATTAAATATGAACATTTATACTTCCATTAAGATAATATTTTTAGATTACAACAGTGGCTCTCTGGTAGTAGCCAAAGAGCCATTTGGAGTATTAATCACACTAAATTATCTTCCTCAAAACTTCCTATCGATCTCCTCCTGTCCATTGATTACAATGGTGCCTATTTAAAGCACAAGTTTTTTGGGTAGTTATCAAACTTCCCATCCAATGTAATAAAAATGACTATTACATTGAACATGTAATATAATGTTTTCTGATTTTCCCAAGAATAGATGAATAATCTTCCATTACAATTTTAATGATTTTAATGGGATTATACTTAGGTGACTTAAAAATATTAAATTTGAGAGTGGAGGTGGTGCCACTACACCATACTCCCAAGCTTCAAAATTTTCCATGTCCTCATGGAAAGATGTTGGTGAGAATCTAGTATCTTCTTCTCTTCATCATCACTAGATCAATGCCTTCTCTACTTTCTATATCTCTTTTAGTTGTGACTCCTATTCATGGAGTTGTTCTGGCTACCTTTAATAGTACTTCTGTCATTGTCCAGTCCACTCATCCATGTTGCTACACAACTTTCATCCCTCACTTGGGAGTCCCTTCATGCCTCTCTCCCCAAGATTATTGATGACACACATGATCATCTCCTATGGTCTTCAGTAGACCTTCATGTCGACCTATTGTAGTTGAATGAATCAGCACCAATATGAAACCAAAATCTTACATAACAAGAATTTAAATAAACCCAACTTCTGCCTAGTGTAGATTTCCTTCTATCTACACACTCAAAATCTTTTGAGCTTTGATACCAATTTGATGTGGAGCATCTTGAATATCAAAATTCTCACTTTCATTCTTGATCAATTTTCATAACCGAATTCTCTTCTTTTGCAACTATATTAAAACTCGAAAAACCATGGAAAAAATAATAAGAATTGATAGAAAACTTAGTAAAACTGAGACACCATTAAATATGAATATTTATACTTCCATTAAGATAATATCTATAGATTACAATAGTATGTGGTTCTCTAGTGGCAGCTAGAGAGCCATTTGGAGTATTACTCACACTAAATTATCTTCCTCAAAACTTCCTATCGATCTCCTCCTCTCCATCAATTACAATGGTACCTATTTAAAGCACAAGTTTCTTGGGTAGTTATCAAACTTCCCATTCAACCAATTACATTTTAATATGTAACCCAAATGAATATTACATTTAACATGTAATATGATGCTTTCTGATTTTCCCAAGAATAGATGAATAATCTACCATTAAAATTTTAATGATTTTAATGGGATTATAAGGTGAATTAAAAATATTAAATTTGAGAGTGGAGGTGGTGCTCCTGCACCAAGATCTAACCATTTCCATGCACCATGAAGATAACAAGTGCATCATGCAAATGTCAAAGATTCTTCTATAGCAATAGGATCTAAGCCAAACCTCCAACATTTGCAAACACTCAATAAATATATCAATGCCAAAAAACTCCCACTTGACTATGGTACCAAGGAATCATAAATTCTATATCCTACATGAAGATCCTCCAAGTCTACACCCACACAACCAAAGTGTCAATACCAAGTAAAACCAAGACCTCCAAACCCAAGAAGATACAAACCAATCTAGGAACTAATCTTGAACTATCACCTCATCACTGTCACAAGTTCCCACTAAACTATGTATCCAAGCTATCTATGACATCATGATATAAACAAAAACCATCCTCTAATCATGAGAATCAACCAAGGCATCAAACCATCAAAGAACTCAAAGTGCACATCATGAACTCCTTAAAAGAAACCAAATAACCATGATCCTCAACCAAGAAGATATACCACCATAACCAAATCAGGAATCCAAACCAATGAACATCAAGGATGTACCTATATATCCAATCATGTCATGACAAATTTATGGCACTATGATCACATCCATGAACTGAGCATCTAACTCTCAAAGTATCCAACCTATCAACAGAAAATAGTCAACCACAATCTCCTAGAATGACAATACCTGGTAACAACATCTCATCCCTTCTACATGAAAAAAAATTAGAAAATCATGTGACTTAGGGCATAGACAACCCAAATCCAAGTCACCAATCTAAATATGCATCAATAATGAAAGATCAATGGGCAAAGACAACCCATAACCAATCTATAAATGCAACCTATAAGTATAGACTGCTTACAACACTGCACAACTTGTAGAGCTAACAAATCATCATACATATCCAAACCAAACATTGATAACCAAATCATCATGAGACCAATCAAAAATATGAACTGAGTATACAATGACATCAAATCTTAAATCTCCAAATATACAATGTAATAAACTCACAATGCTACCATAGTTAATATATACCATAAATTGTTCAAATTAATATATCACCAAATAAATCATATCAAACTTGCACTAAATCTGAACCAACGTATAGAGATTTCCAAGAGCATTTCATTGACTACTTAAAGTCCAAAATCCAACTTGGTATGCCCAAGTTGTGTACCAATTTATGCTCAAAATAAAAAACATCTAGCTTTTAGGCTCTTAAAACCTTAAAAAAATGTCAAAATTATAGAACTAAATCTACACCAAGTTGTAGTTTTGTGAATTATCTTTCCAACGCCTATAATAAGTCTAAAATCTAATATTATGAGAGAAAGTTATGGTCATTTTATCAAGATAGAATTTTTACCATTTTCACTACAATTTTTTTGTGATGAAAATTCTAATAGGATTAAATTTGATGGCCATCATGGGTTGAAATTAAAAAAACTCTTTCATTTCTTCTGAACATGGCCAAACTAGGGCATATTATATCAAAATTTATGGAAATGTTAACCCAAATCCAATGGTGAGGTCTATTTTTACCTAGGAGGTCATTTCTGCAAGCTACCCCTAAAACCCTCAATTAAATGAAACATACAAAAAATCCTTTTGACCAAAAATTTCACATGCCCAAAATTTACCAATATCCCATCATAATAGAAAACCCAAAACCCTCAGATCTACAATAAACAACTCATATATCTTGCCCTTTCTTTTGTCCTCACATGCATTTCCATGGACTGAATCTAGGGTTACAACAACACAACCATAGCTCTGATATCACTTGTAAGAAAACTTGCAATAAAGAGTATAACCATTTCCCCATAACCCATAATGGATTTGAAATAAATATGCAATTGAAATCCACATGAAAGATAATAGAAAACATTCCAACAAAAATGTGACATGAGATATACCCTAGGAAACCCTCATTGAGGCAAAACCCAGGCTCCAAAAGCATCCATCACTATGTATTATTCAGAAAAAACACCATTACAATATAACTCTGGAGGCCTTTAAAGCCATAGCCACCACCAAGAAATATATGTGGACAATCATGAATCCACACATCCTATGCCATGCTTCCAAACTTCACAAATGCTCCCTTGGCTAACCTATCAAGTCTTGTCTCACTTGACTCTTGCCTTTTTCCCTTCTATCTTCTCACATCAACAACTACCATTGTGGTTGCTTATATAGTAGCAAATCTCACAAAAGCACCAAGTGGTATTACATAAATGATGTGCTAAAACCATGTGCTACCTAACCCATTGACCCCATATTTATAATATTGGAAATTTATTTCTTTTCCCCAATACTAAATAATTACGTGAAATATTATCACAATGTTACAATACAACTTATCAATTATATCTCATGGGAATCTTTACATGTTGCATGTCCATCTAGGTACACCATTACATAATAAAATAACATAATATAATATAACAATATTATGCAATGTGTGCAACACCCATTATCTCAATATTATCAAATTAATGAAACTACTTGCAACTGACACCCTGATTTTTTGTAACTTTCTCGATTAGCCATTCACACAACCATCTTCCTCTTACCCCACCATCTAATTTGTTATCAATCTCTCTCCTCTAAAGACCCAATACATGGAGCTATTATCATCATGAGTAGACTCACTCTCCTCATATGAATTCAATCGAAGCTATTCATACCAAACTAATTATGCAAAAAATTTGTACATACAAATTATATTATCTCTTGGTCATTGAATAAAAATCAAATATAGTTTTCCAAGGTGATAAAATTGCACATGCAAATGTATGTATGTATGTATTTATATATGTATCTTTGCAACTTGTTGTTACGACTTTGTGATTAGTTGTTGCGAGAAATACAAAGAGATACATGTTTAGAAGGAAATGACAAGAACATTTATATAGTTACCTCTTCTCTCCTTGAAAAAAAATCACAGAGCAAGCGCTACTACACTTGGGCCTAAACACCACAAATTACACCACCATCACAAATTTTTTGTCGCAATTTGACCCCAAATTTTGTAGTGAGCTACAAAGGGCACAAAGATCACAAGGGCATGACACATCAACAAAATCATAGAGCAAGGGCAAGGAGATCACAAGGACACAACAACAAAATGTAGAGATCACAAGGGCACAACAACAAAATCCTAGATCTTCACTGATCTCCACTAAGGGCACAAAAATAAAATGTAGAGATCATAAGGGCATGGTAACTAAATGCAATGATCACAAGGGCACGATAATGAAATATCCACCAATGCTTAGAGCACTCCACCCTCTTTCACACGTAGCTCTTGACAATCAAAACAAATGGGGAATGATCTATTTTGTGTTTTCTTTTTTTCTTTATATCTAAAATCAATTTTACATTGTGTTGTAACTCTACCATAGGTGTCCAATCCTCAATAGCTTTCATTTAAACATTCAAGTTTTCAAGTTTCCTCTTCATTATATAGTCCTTTCCACCCTAAAAACCACTTTGTTACTTCATTACAATTAGGACATGAACAAAGCCAATGATAAAACAAACCCCATATTCCAAAATCTAAATAATAAAACAATAAAACTCACTCAACCCATGCTAAGTTACTTAGCTCAAGATCTTGCACAAGAATAATGCAGACCAGGAAAAATGGGCAAAGTTTGCATGAAATTTTAGAAAACCATATCATAGTAGATATTTTTAGAAAGAAACAAGGCATAACCTAGTTAAATTGATCTAGTTATTGATTAGATGGATTGATTACAAATTCATGTAGAATTATCATCATATTAGGTACAATAAAATGAACAATCAGTTGTTCCTAGTTAGTAGGATCAAATATAGTTTTCCAAGGTGATTAAATTGCATATGCAGATGTATAAATATATGTATGTATATATGTATGTATGTGTATGTATGTATGTATATATAGAGAGAGATCTTGTGGGTTATGGAGATTAGTGGAGATCTAGGATTTTATTGACATACCCTTATGATTGCTTCATTTTGTTATTGTGCCCTTGTGATCTCTACATCTCATTGTCATGTCCTTGTGATCTATGTATATGTATGTATGTATATGTATATGTATACATATGTATATGTGTGTATGTATGTATGTATGTATGTATATAAACAAAGAGATCTTGGCACAATAGAAAAACAATAAAACTCACTCAATAGGTAGCATGGCCATGGGTATTGTCACCATTAGTTTGAGTAAAGTCCCTTGGCTCCTAGGAATTTGTAGCATATGTTCGAGGTAATAACTCCTTATACTCAACTCTTTAGTGAAGTTATTGTCACTACCACAATGACATTATGCTCTAAACCATGCAAATTACCTCTAAAATATAATGACGTTACCTCTAAACATGAAAAATTACCACTAAACCACAATGAAATTACCTCTAAACATGTCATTACCTAGTGTACTTGGCTATTGAAAATAGAAGGCTAAACTCTACATTTCAGCATTAACTTGACTAGTCTATTTAGACCCATTGATTATTTTCACAAGCTTTTAAACATAACTATATGAGGAGTGAGTTAGGATGTATATATGTTAACCTTACATTAACTATAAACTACAACACAAAGGTTGCACCAGGGTATTACAATATTGTAATTATAGAAAACTGCCTAATTCTCCAGAGTGGGTGCATGATGGTGAAGAGTTCTATTAGATGATTAAAGCTCCCCAGTGGTTATAGGAATACAACTGCATCAAAATAATTAGAAACTAAAACTACATATTCATTAGAGTGATTAATTCAAGGCTCTTGATCTTGTAGCTACTAGTATGTAGGCATCGTGGTAGGCAAAGTATGCCTCTAGTGTGCAAACATTGTGGACATAGTTCTAGGTAGTTGAGCTTGCACCTTCTACAATACTTCATTTGACATGTAACTAATCTTGATAATAGACCAAATTCTTGGATTGACCGCTTTGAAAAAGATATATATGAAAGAGATTAATAGGATATTCTTTGATGTTTGAGGGGATTATTTTTTACTTCATTATCATATACATATATGATTATTCATGAAACTGTTGGAATATTCACATAGGAATAATACTTCTGAGAGGAGGGGGGGGGGGGGGGTGAAGTAGAAGTACTGTGCTTTGACCATTAAAACTTTTTCTTAATTGAAAGTAAATTGCATGCATATAAACATATCAAACAGTCATCACCACATAACACTTGAGATTTTGGTAACCCAGAAACCCTCCAGGAATAAGAAGGTAAAAATGGGGTGGGGATGATACCCACAAAAATTACTACAGCAATAAGGTTTAACCACTTTTGATGGTATGCCCTGTTAAAGGCCTACCCTGTTAAACGCTTTACACTATATCAGTAGTGACCTAGTTAAATAATTTCAAACACTTTACAAGAAGTGTTACCCTGCTAAAGGATTTCGTCACCTATTTATAGGATTTACAAAATAGCTGCTAAGCTAACCTATTACCATAGGATTTTCTTTCTAATATAATTGCTGGAGAGTATTAGGTATAATATACCTGATAACTTACAATCCTTCGATTGCTGAATACAGGCACTTGTTCTACTTTTTCTGATCTTGATCCTCTATGATCTAATACTCTTCACTCTAAGAATTAGTTTTCCTTGCACACCCTCATCCATCCACCATAGGGTTCATTGTGATTTCATCTTCCTTATGAAGACATTCGAAGACTTAGAGTTAGGTATGGATCTACGATCCATATTGAATCTTTATTTCTCGCTTATTCCTTGCACATTTACAATTGACTGCATACCTTCTTCATTTTTCTTATTAGCTACATATTGATTGCATGGAAAATACAAAACATTCGATCTTATCTTTTAATCCTTCGAGATTCATCATATGTCGGCCATAAAAATGATTTACATCTAAATTTGTAATGTTACAAACTCATATGTGCATTCTATGTTGCTCGACACTTACTAATCTCTAATGCTTGGCACTTATATTAAATTGGCTTACTCGACACTTCTTGTATTTCTATATTGCTTGGCATCGTCTATGACTAGGCACTCAAATGTGACTTGGCACTTGTATCATGCTTGGCACCTAATCTTCACTCGGCACCTGAAGGCTTCCTTGACTCGGCGCATGTTGTGGCTCGGCATACATGTTGTACTCAGCTCCAGTGTAGAAAGTGATTAAGTGTGTTGGCACTCAAGTGTCAAAAACCATTTTGATACTAACAATCTCCCCCTTTGACATGAGTGAAAAAAACACTTAACTAACCTTATGAGTACATGTACTAACTTGGTTGGTATATACAGAGATTTTTAAAACCTTAATCAAAATTTGTAATGTAAAATATATATATACCTCAAAAGTATTGTAACTCCACTTGAGTTGATTGTGCCATTATCAGTGCTATCTTGGTAACCAAAATTTTGATGTTGTATATCATGCTCCACCTTTTTATCTTATCTCCCCCATTTTTTTATTATCTCCCCCTTTTTGACACTTATTTCAAAGGGTTTTAAGGGTTAAGACCATATTTTTCCAAAAATGTGTTGTTTACCTCCATAATCATCTTAAGAGCTGCATCCCAATTATGCAAAGAAATTTCCAATGATTTATGCTAGAGGGCAGTCTCGGAAGCAAGGTGAATAAGTCCTTCTAAAGTAGAAAGATTAGGGTCTTTCTTGAGAACAACTTCAGCATAGACTTGTTCTTTATGGAGGATTTCCAAATGTGGGGTAATAGAAGATTGGAGCTATAATAGTTTGGCCTTGATAGTGGCCTCTTCTGTTGTTAGAAAAACTATTTCTTTCTGAGTGTGAAGCATCTGAGTAAAATTCTTTGCACTTTCAGCTGGATCTTTAGGTAGCTACATGCTAGAAATATTCAAATTTCTCTCTAGGGTCATTATCTTTTTGCTGGTCTCTTGCGTGAAATATGAAAAGTCACATAACTTTTTGTATAAAGAGAATATATTCTCAAGTACCATTTTGACTTTATCTATGACCTTTGCCAATTCAATTTGAGAAAGTGCTATTTCACTAGATATTTTCTCATTAACCTTTCCTTGAAATTTTCTTTCAGACCATTCCATGAGTTTTGCATTTGTCTCTAGGTTTGCATTTGTCACCTGTTCAACAATATTTGATAATTGTTCCATGATATGCTTTGACTCATCTAGTGACTAAATACTGAAAGCTTCCATAAATATATCATTAATTTCATGCATTGTTTACTTTTGTTGATACTCCTTTCTGAGTATCTCTTGCCTCTTTCTTCTATTAGTGCTTCCTGCACCTTATTGATTTGATCAATGTTAATTGTTTTTGAGTCATAACTCAGTATGACTATCTCTTCATCTAGTTCAGGGTCTCCATAGTGAAGTACCCTTGCAATATTTGTAGAGCTTGATCCAAGTGCTGATATTTGTAAAGGCTTTTGTGAAGGAGTCCCTGAGGTAGGAAAATTTATCAATGTTTGTATTGCCTCCTGCTCTTTAGGGGTTTCTTCTATTTTCTCCTCCTGCTGTCTGCCTTGATCAATTATTCTAATTGTAGGAAGTGCGCCTTGAGTTTGTGCTTTAGGATCAGATGTAATAGTCTATCCCATTTGTTTTGTTTCTTTGTCTGCTGCTATACTCAGCTTCTGAACTATGGTGTCAGCTATGCCTGTTGAAACAACTGTTGGCATTTGAAGTTGACCACTAGTAGATCTAGAGATGTTGGAAGGTGGTTTTTGTGGATTCACCTTATCTCTAATTGTGTTTTCTACTAGTTTTTGTAATTCATCCATACTGACCAATACTAGATCTGTACATAATCTTGCTTGTTGTGTAGATTAGTCAAGGATTCTTTTGAGATCCTCTGCAGTTAATGGATTGATGTTCTGAGCAGAAGTGTCAAGAACATCCTCTATAGTTATTGTTTCTGCAGGTGTAATGGGTACATGCAGAGGGCTTGGTGGTGGCAATTGTGTGTCTTTCACATTGTGATCTTGTTGTTGTTTTTCCTTAGCTATTCCCGTTTCATCTTGCTTTTGTGTCTTCTCCTCTATTTCTCTCTTTTCTTCCTCCTTCTTTTCTTCTCCTTGTTTCTTTTCTTCTTCCTTCTTTTCTTCTTCTTGTTTCTTTTCTTCTTCCTTCTTTTCTTCTCCTTGTTTCTTTTCTTCTTCCTTCTTTTCTTTTTTACCTTGCTCTACCTCTATCTTCTCTTTGTTCCTTTTTATTCTTTCTTCTGGTGGAGCAGAAGCTTCTTTCTTGTATTCTTCTTCAAGAAAATCTTCAATCCTTTTGTACAAGTTCTTCCATGATTTGGTTGTTCTTTGTACAATCTCTTCCATTTTGTTTTGGAGAATGAAGAATGCCTTGTATTTAGGTGTAAACCTGGCATTGTGCCTTTTGACTACTTTTTCTATTTGCTTCTTAGTCAAATTAGGCAGTATACTTGCTAGGGTTGTTTCTCTCATCTCCTTTTCCATTTTTAAACAAAAATGTCATCTATCTTCTACAATTTTTGACAGTTCATCTAGCAATTGTCTATCTAGTTCAAGAGGGGTGTACTTGAACTGTGCCATCATTCCATAAATTGATTCCTCTATTCTATTCTATTCTTCTTTAGTGAACTTATTGAAATCAACTTTATTTATATTACTTAAATCTCCATTTCCAATCTTTTTACGTAATATATCAACTGAAGAATGACTTACCTTTTCAGATTGATCTTCTTCATCAGTATCAGGTTGAGCTACATATCTTCTTCTTTTCCTAGGCTCATCCTGTGTCTTCTTGATTGGTTTCTCTTTTGTTTCTTTCTCTTTAGCTTTTTGTGTAGAGGCCCTTGTTGCAGCTCTGGTTGTTGGCTTTTGGGGTGATGACATGGTAGCTTTTTTTGGTTTGGGCTGAGCTAGAGGCTGATCTTTTGCCTTTCTTTTCTTGGGCTCGGCCTGGTTCAGTGCTTCCTTGGTTTCTTCTTCCTCAGCACCTTCCTCCTTGTCCTCACCTAGGCCTTGAGTTAGTTTCATTGGGCCTTACTCTTTTTCATCCTCTTCATCATCATTGTCATCATCATCGTCTTCAACTTTGGTATCTACCCCTTCACCAAATTGCTTCTTAATTTTCTTCATCAATTTATCTTTCTTTTTCAATGTGGAGGCAGTTTTTAATTCCATATTTATTTTTGATCTTACAACATCATAAGTGCCAAAATGTGGGGCACTCTTATCTGTTTCTTCTGCTAACAATGTATTTATTGCTGCAAATGCTTCATCAACATTGATTTCATAACCAAATGGCCTTAGCCATCTTACCCTTGGAATTGTAGCTTGAATGTAGGTGAAGTCAATATCAACTAATAAACATATTTAATTAATATGTTTTTCTACTAAGGTGTTGGTAAACAGATTGTTCTTTCCAATGTAACTCTTACATGCCCGAACCTGTGAGAAACAATTTGATACCAACAGTTGGATAATCTATCATGAGATTGATAGTTTTCCTCTGAATTGAAAGGTACAGCTCCCTTATCAATGATATTCAATGAATTTTTTTATTTCTAAACTAATTGGGTACGTTCTTAACCCGAGAACGGAAGAGGAAAACCAAGCTAGCCCTAGACAGAACTAACTCAGGCAGATTTTAACTCCTAAATCTAGCCAATGCAAAGAATCCACAACTCCTATGACTTCTTGATATCGGTAATGCAATATAGATGAAAATTATGTGAATGTAATGAAGAAATGAAGATTTAATATTCAGATTTATGCAATAGGAATACGTGCAAATACTCTGATCTACAACACATTCATTATTTGACGCAAGATGCAAGATAATGTCCAAAACTGAACACAACAATACTTTGATTGAATATATTCAGAAAATAATACTCAAATTCTCTGATTTGAAGCAAAACTCTTCTTTGTTTTGAACACAACAAATACAATGCTCTGATTTTTATTTGCCTGCAACTCTGGCCAAATCTATTACAGAAATCAATGCATGAAATGAAATGCATAAAATAAACTACTGTCTTCCCTCTACTCTAGCAATACCTACTCTTGCAGAAAAGAAGTCCCTCTCAATGGAAAAGTTTTTACAATAAATACATTCTCTAGCAACCGTTGGTTTCTTCCAGTGACTTTTCAATTCTGTAACTAATCTTGTCTCTTCAACTTCTCATATTTTTCCTTTTGAAAACTGATATGCTTATTAACTTTTAAAGTTAATAATGATAGATATTAACATATTTAAATTATATGTTAACAATTGACATTTAAATATGTTAAATCAATATCAAAATCTTTCCTTCATTGAGTGGACAGCAAAATAAATAGTTCTGCAAGGTAAAAATGAGCCATTTTTTGTGAGGCATATCTTTTTATTCCACCATTGGATTGAGCTCATTTTTGGATATGTTCTTCCAAACTTAGTTATCTTCATCTTGACTGAAGCGATCGGAAAAATAATCAATGAGTAAAAAGATATGAATTTCTGAATTTTGCTCTATATGACTGCAACAAAATCAGAATTAATGAAATAAAATTTCTAGCCATTGTTCTTTGAATGCTCTATAATCCATGTCTTCAATCTGCAACAATGTTATCTTCAATGCTTACAATGTTAATTCTCTGCTAAAATTTGGGAGAAATTCTCTGGAATTCTTATAGTGGAAATCTGACTCTTGTCTTCTCCCTTTGGTGGAAAATTCAACTTTGACTACAAAAGTCGCAGTGGAAAATGGATTTTCCATTTTCATGTAGTGGGCACCATTTTGATGTAGATTGATTCACAAATTATTTTTCTAGAGTAATCTTGATGCTAGACCCCATATACCTTCATCTTGGATTGAGATTTGCCTTTTCTCTCCTCATGTGGAAAATTGGACTTTGCCTGCGAAAGTCGTAGTGGAAAATGAGTTTTCCGCTATGCATTTTTCTTTTTGCTGGAAAATGAAATATTTGCTTCTCCAATGGAAAATTAGAAAATCATTGTGAAAGGCGCAGTCGAAAATGAGTTTTCCATTACACATTTTTCCTTTGGTGGAAAATCTCAAGTTGACTTCTCCATTGCGGAAAATCAGAAAAGTGCTTCTCCATGTGGAAAATTAGAAAAGTGCTTCTCCATGTGGAAAATTAGAAAAGTGCTTCTCCATGGTGGAAAATTAGAAAAGTGCTTCTCCATGGTGGAAAATTAGAAAAGTGCTATGAAAGTCGTAGTGGAAAATGAGTTTTCCACTACACTTCATTTTTCCTTTGGCGGAAAACCCCAAGTTGACTTCTCCATTATGGAAATTTAGAAATTCTCCATGGTGGAAAAATGAACTTTGGCTTCTATTTGCTTCCACATTTGTATATTTGGACTTAGAAATAATTCAATCCTTCATAGAAACTTTGTTAAGCATACTGGGAATAATTTTTAGGAAATTCTTTATGGTAGGCAACTTTAAAAGTTTTTAAAAAAAATGACGTACTAAAAGTGCACCTACATAAGGAAACTGGTATTCTCACCCTTTGCTTCATGGATTTCTTGAAATCCTCAAAATAGCTTGTCATCAGAGTATCCAAATTTTCTCCCATTTGTTCTATATACTCATTTATTTGGCATATGATAGTCCTATCACTCTTCCATGTAACTTTTCCAAAGAAGGAAATTCATTCTGAACATAAAAGAATATACAAACCAAAATTGCTCCAAATTTACATTGAGAAACCTTTTTCCTTCTTATGGCTGTTAGGTTTTCATTTATCTCCTATAGTTGCAGTTCAACAAGATCATAAGTATGATCCCTTTTCACTAGTTTGTAACCTACATCTACTGCTATACATGGCACATTGTTGAGTCTACTGGATTGGTAGAATTTGTGGGCAATAACTCTAACAACAAACTCAACTAGAGGATCATGAATGGTATGAATAGTCATTCCTCTCTTGTTCCACTGAGCACCTATATTCTTTTCAATGACCTCCTTGGATTCACTTCTCAAGGTCTTGTGCTGATCTAGGGTAGGATATCCAGTTACCCTATGAATTATTCTTTTTGTTAATTTGATAGGGACATCTTCTAACCACAGACTACCATCATGAATTTTTCTCAATACAAGTCTGATCCACTCTATCTTGAACATGGTGGGAAAACTCAAAACTTGTGTCAAACCCTTCCTTTCAACAATTTTGTATTCTTCTTTCAATACTCCATCGACACACAGCTTTGCAAAGGCTTCTCTAATTTCCATGTCTCCTAGGGCTCCTATCTTGCAATTGTAGCATCTTCTTATGTCCTGGACCATAACAACGTTTGGGGGTATGCAAGAAAGGGCTCCGGCTGGGTTATTTTTGTATGCCACTTCATGAATAGGGTGAAAATTAGGCTACCTGACTTCATTAGACACTAGCTATACTTCAAAAAATTCTTTTTCTAGGGTTTTCTTGGAACTTGAAGCCATTTATGTAAACTAGGGTTTCTTTTATACATAAATATGAAACTGCGTAGTTCGACACAAATGAAAATACCTCAAGATCGATGAAAATGTGTTGTAGGAGGTTACAATCTTCTTGGAATACTGGATTCTCTATTGTGAAGTCACTTTGTGCTCCTTATCTCCTTTGCTTCTTGATCGCGATGAGGAAAAATGATTGAAATCGCGATAATATACCCTATTTCCATCACATTAAATGCTCAATTGCAAACTCGACTTATGAAGATTTTTTTAACATTACTCGGCTTGCACTACATTTCTATTTTACTCAACTTCCATAGGAGTTTCTTAACTTGGCATCAGTCATCAACTCGGTCGATGTTAGGAACTTAGCTTCCACTAGGATTTTACTCGGCATCCAAAGACAGCTCGACATCATCGTTTAAAATTTTGTCTTGGCATCTTGTTTCATGTAGATTTGTACTTTGCATTGCTTCTTCATGATGTAGGGCTGATGTATGATACTTCCTTGTATTTATCAACCCCATAGACTCATCTTGAGATTAATTGGATGAGAAATGAACACTTGACCTTGTGGGTGAAGTGACCCTTTCATTGGATGTACTTGATTCATTCTTTTTTGGCCATGTCTTCTTCATGTTTTTTTTGATGTATTCCTCATCAATCTTTTCTTTGCCCTTGTTTGATTCAATTTTTGGTGCTTTTGACCTTGTAGGACAATTTCTACTAATGTGACCTGTTTTTAGGCAATTGAAACATGTGGTTTGGCTTAGCCACCTACTATAATTCCCTCTAAAATGTGTTCTTATGCAATTTTGGGGTATATGTCCATATTTTTGACAATAATGACAGCTATACTTGGTGTTGTAATCCCAATGGTACTGAATTTCATTTCCTTTTGTTTTTGTTTGTTGATTTGATGTCCACATAGGCTTTGATCTGCATTCAAATGCTTCGTGTCCAAACTTCTTACAATTTTGACAATGTCCATCAAATCTTTGTGTCCTTGTAACTCTAGATCTACAATCTTGTGTCATATGTCCTTGCATGTTGCACTTGTGACAGTAACTTTTGTTTTTGGGTGTGTTTTTCTAATTGATTCTTCTACTCCTGCAAACATTAGCAGTATGCCCCCTTTTATTACAGTAATGACAAGTAGGTTTAGAATTCTTACCTTTATCACTTCTTTTTTCAATGCTCTAAATGATAATTCTCCAATTTCAGTGTTGTTGTATCCAAGTCCTGATGTATCATGGGCTGATCTTGGAAATTTCATCAATTGTTCAAAGTACTTGATGGCTTCACTTGATTTGTTGAGATTCTTTGCTGTATCTTTTTCTCTGTTCAATTCATTCTACAATTGTTCATTTTGCATCTTCAAAGTAGAGATCTCAATATCTTTCATATTGAGTTCATGATGAAGATTCATCATTTGGGCGAGTGTATCCATCTGCATGTTTGAGATCCTTGTTAATTCAGTACATTTTTCTTCAAGTCTGTTTGCAAGATTTCTTTTGTCATCTTCCATCATGAATTTATCCTCAAATTCTCTTTTCTTTTGTTCAGTGATTTCACATAACATTATCACCTGAGATTCATGTTCCATCTTGAGAGATCTTATCTCATCTGTTTGAACTTTGTTTTTCTCCATCAGTCCTGCTATTGTTGCATCAAACTCTTTAGTATCTCCATTGGTACATAGTTTTGTGGTATCAATCTCCTTATAGTTTATATCATTTTCAGCTATAGCTATATCCTTCCTTCTCTTCAAGGATTTTTTTAATTCCTTCCTTGCTTCCTCTACTTTGTGTAGAGCCAATTGCACATCAATCACTTGATTGTCAATAATCTTCCCAAGTTTGAAGACTTCCATCTTTAGATCTTTTTCTCCAAGTTGTTAGACTTCTTCTTGTGAGAACCTATATGCTTTGATACCAATTGTTGGAATATTCACATAGGAATAATACTTCTGAGAGGGGGGGGATGAATTAGAAGTACTGTGCTTTGACCATTAAAATTTTTTCTTAACTGAAAGTAAATTGCATGCATATAAAAATATCAAATAGTCATCACCACATAACACTTGAGATTTTGATAACCCAGAAACCCTCCAAAAATAAGAAGGTAAAACTGGGGTGGGGATGATACCCACAAAAATTACTGCAGCAATAAGGTTTAACCACTTTTGATGGTCTGCCCTATTAAAGGCCTACCCTGTTAAAAGCTTTACACTGTATCAGTAGTGACCTGGTTAAAGGATTTCAAACACTTCACAAGAAGTGTTACCCTACTAAAGGATTTCATCACCTATTTATAGGATTTACAAAATAGCTGCAAAGCTAACCTATTACCATATGATTTTCTTTCTAATACAATTGCTGGAGAGTATTAGGTATAATATACCTGATAACTTACAATCCTTCGATTGTTGAATACAGACACTTCTTTTTCTTTTTCTGATCTTGATCCTTTGTGATCTGATACTCTTCACTCTAAGAATTAGTTTTCCTTGCACACCCTCATCCATCCACCATAGGGTTCATTGTGATTTCATCTTCCTTATAAAAAAATTCAAATACTTAGGGTTAGGTATGGATCTACAATCCATATTGAATCTCTATTTCTCACTTATTCCTTGCACATTTACAATTGGTTGCATGCCTTCTCTATTTTTCTTATTGGTTGCATTTTGATTGCATGGAAAATACAAAAGATTCGAATTATCTTTTAACCCTTTGAAATTCATCATATGTCGGCCATAAAAATGATTTACATCTAAATTTGTAATGTTACAAACTCATATGTGCATTTTGTGTTGCTCGACACTTACTGATCTCTAATGCTCGACACTTATATTAAACTGGCTTACTTGGCACTTGTTGTATTTCTATATTTCTCAGCATCATCTATGACTCAGCACTCAAATGTCACTTGGCACTTGTATCATGCTCGGCACCTGATCTTCACTCGACACCTGAAGGCTTCCCTGACTCGGCTCATGTTGTGGCTCGGTATACATGTTGTACTCAGCTCCAATGTAGAAAGTGATTAAGTGTGTTGGCACTTAAGTGTCAAAAACCATTTTGAGACTAACAAAAACATGTGTGATTTTGATTATAATTTGTTGTAATTAATAATATATATTTTTATTCAATACTCTTTTCATTCTTTTTGTTCACTAGTTTTTGTATATCCTCACTCATTGGTTGAGTAGATATAGTTTTAATGATAGGAACTCATTATTTGGTGACTACATTCTCTTTGTATCAGATTGGCTTTAAAAATCATGTTCACTATATATAAAATTCTAATGGTTGTGTGTCGCAATCTCTACGAGTCTTTTCCCTATTTTCTCTTACAAATAAATTATGATATGTCTTCAATACTCTATGCTCTTCTTTTTGTAAGAATTTGGTATAGCTCTAATACTATGTAAGAATTTGGTATAGCTTTGATACCATGTAAGAATTTGCCTTGGGGCAAAATCACCAAAGACCTAGAAGCTCAACAACTAGCACAAAATAGACCAATAGAGTATGACTAGAATATTGATATGAAAAATGAATGATATCAAATTGATATGTACATACACTAGAGGTGCTTGTATATAAAGGCCTCTAAGATGCATCCAGAATGTTTCTAGAATGAACTAGGAGATAAGGTAGGACATAAGCATGACAACTAAGCACATGTCCACCAAAAGTGGATTATCCTCCATTGTGCATGAATGTATGTGCATCAATGAGAGGATAAGTATGACAATGTATATCTCATGTAGATATGTAGATACCATGTGCTTAAATTAGATGCTAACTCCTATGTTGTAGACACCATGTGCTAAATTAGAGTTGCTTACTCCTATGTTGTCAACATGACAACTCATATGAGTGCACAAACTCTAAGGTTTATAACCTAATAAATAATAAAATAATACATTTATCTTAAGTAAAGTGTAACTGTAAATAATAATTATTTACACTAACACTTTTTATTGTTTTCAACTATCCTAATATCTTCCTTGTAGATGTCATGTTTGAGTCGAGATTTAACCTTCACTTATTGATTCTTACAAACTCTTTGACTAGAGACTTTGTGTGTTGATTTGGAATTGAATATGTCTTTTCTTTGATAATTGAATTTGACTATAATACTTATTTATTATTATTGCTATTTATTAAATTTAGTCTTAGAAATAGATATTATTATTTATTTAACTTTATCGAATGCAATTATAATTAAATAAAATTATATTTATTTATTCCTTATAGTAACTGTATTATTAAAATTGGTCTTGGAAATGGGGACATTACAGTCTGCCGTTCTCAAAATTGCTTGTCCTAAAGCAATTCAATACTATCTCCTTATGAATTGGTCAACAATCCCGCAACAACAATTTTAGTTTGGGATTAGATAGTTGAAAAATATAAATTTAAATATCACAAGATTATATTTTAAATTACTAAGATAAATTTGAAAAGAGGAACTTATCTTTATATACTTTCCAATCATTCCTTTGCCTTTCTTTGACCCATGACAAGTCTTGATTAGTAATCCTCATAAGTATTGGTAGACACACACATACACATATACATATATACATACATACATATTACCAATTAACTCTACATTATTTTTGTGTAGGATCTTGAGCTAAGTCACTTAGCATGGTTTGAGTGAGTTTTATTGTTTAATTATTTGGATTATAGAATATGCATGCACCTAGATCAATTTTTTTGTTGTCTTAAGATGTAATAATCACCTTTAAAAAATCTCTCTATATAAATACATACATACATACATGCATGCATGTATATGTATGTATGTATATATGTATGCATGTATGTATATGCATGTGTATGTATGTGTATGTATGTATGTATAATGTGGAGATCTAGGATTTCATTGTTGTCCCCTTGTAATACCTACATTTCATTGTCATGCCCTTGTGATCTCTGCATCTCACTATTGTTCCCTTTTGATCTCTACATCTTGTTCATTTTATTGTACATAATATGATGAGAAGTCTATAGGAATTTGTTGTCATGCCCTTGTGATCTCTACATCCCAAGTATCTATTATTGTTGTTAATTTGGGCATCACTATATGATCTAGAATGTTATGATGTACTGAAGCTGGTAGTAACTTCTCCCATGTCTCCAAAAGGTTCAAGGTCCCTTTGTTCCCAAGAATTTGTAGCAACTATTCTCACTGCTAGAATGGCTTGTTTCTTTCTAAAAATATTTCCTATGATATGCTTTTGTAAAATTTCTTGCAGACTCTATCCATTTTTTCTGGTTTGTATTATTTTTGTGGAGGATCTTGAGGTAAGTCATCACTTAGCACCTTTAAAAAGATCTCTTTTTATAAACATGCGCGCGCGCGCGCACACAAACACACACACACACACACACACACACACACATGTATCATGTCGAGATCTAGGATTTTGTTGTCATTCCCTTGTGATCACTATATTTCATTGTTATTTCCTTGTGATCTTTACATCTCATTCATTATCATGTCCTTATGCTCTCTCTCTCTCTCTCTCTCTCTCTCTCTCTCTCTTTGTGTGTGTGTGTGTGTGTGTGTGTGTGTGTGTGAACAAAGAGATCTTGGCACAATAGGAAAATAATAAAACTCACTCAATAGGTAGCATGGCAACAGATGTAGTGGTAACGCCTATTGCTAAGTAGATTCCTCTTTTTCTCTCTCATTTTTCATGTGTTTATTTTACTTTAACTATTATTTCTTAGGGGCCATTTTCTAATACTAGATTCATTTTATGCAAGACACGATGAAGACATTCTTGGATGTATCCATGTGATGAATTACTTGTAAGCAATGAAGATGTTCAAATGCAAGGAAAATAGGTGGAGCTGAAAAATACAATAGGTTTGTATTTCTATTTGAAGTCTTTAATTAGGTATTAAATAAAATTATTTTTGTTGTGTTTGATCAACTCTTCCTATTTTCCATGCATTTGAATGTAGTATGCATTCTTGATTTAGAGTGGCAAAATCTTATTTTGGATGTGATGGAAAAATGACATGCACTAGAAGATGGGAAAATTATGTCACTTATACAGGTATAGAACCTTTTTTTGTACTTTAAACATTGATCCTTTCTTAAATATATTAGATGTTAATGAGGAATTTAGATGTTGGGGGGGAGATTTGTGGGGCCAAATGAGCTTATACTTTCATGTGGTTGGCCCTAATTAGTAGAGAATATTAAACTATTCGCGAAACCAAGTAAAGCTCAATATTAACCTATTTTGCAATCTTAATAGGAAAAAATATTGAATGTGTGATGTTGGAGAGATTTATTTTCTAAAAAATCTAGTTCTAAAATTTAACTTTCATTATGAACATTATCAAGAAACTGCAATGCTCTTACCCTTGCAACTGGTTTTCCTGCTATTTTTATCTTTTGGGAGATATGAGATGATTTTTGTGACACAATAATCATCTGATCTTTCCTAAAAGATAAAAAATAATAGACACAAGAATCATCCAATCTCTCCCAAAAGATAAAAATAATAGTAAAACTAGTTGTATGGGTAAGAGCATTGTAGCCTCCTAATAACATTCATAACCAAAGTTGAATTTTAGAAATAGATATTTTAGGAAAGAGCACTCTCCAACATCAGACATTCTACATTTTTCTCCTACCACGTAGTCATCGCAACTTTGATAGCTAGCCTCCAGTTCCATAGTGTTGTTTCTACTTATTTGTCAGTATTGCAATGGATAGGTATGACTACTAGTCCTCATATACACAACATTTCAATTGCCTGGATGTCACACATGAGATGGGGCCTCTGATAGTATATTACCCCCTGTGGATTCATTTACAATAGCCCGGGGCATCATAATTGTGATGAGAGACCTTATTGTCACAAATTTTGATGAAAAAAATTGGATGCCTATTCGAAGAGAGCCAATTCTTGTTGGAGTTGCTTGGGTGATGGGTGTTTGTCACCATTGCGACATCCTATCATCATAATTCAAGCCCAAATGTAGTTGTGTGTGTAGTTTTTGAGTCAAACTAATTGACCCATATTTAATGAGTAGTTATTCAACATGAATCCACCTCTCATGATAATGAATAAAACACTAAGCACTCATTGGATCTAGGTGATGTTAGCCGAGGTGAACCACTAAGACTTCCTAGGATGTCACCCATCCTAGTACTACTCCAGCTTGAGCGTGCTTAACTATAGAGTTCCCTCAATAGTTAAACTCACTCTTCTTTCAATCTCATTTTCAAAACCTTCATAAATTTTTGTTCCTTATAACCATTCATTATAAAGCCCCTTAAGCTCATTAATTGATAAGTAGGAGATAATTTCCATAGCATATCAAATTATGATATTGCTATTAGGATTTAACTGTGTAGTTTTTGAGTCAAATAAATTGACCCATATTTTAAGAGGAGTGATTCAACATGAATCCATCTCTCATAAGGATAAGTGGAATACTTAGCACTCATTGGATCTAGGTGATTCTCATGGAGGTGAAGCACAGGGACTTTCCAAGAGGTCACCCATCCCAGTACTACTCTAGCTTGAGCGCACTTAACTATAGAGTTCACTCTATGGTTAAACCCACTCTGCTTGAAACTCAATTTTTAAAACCTTAACCAAGTGTTGTGCCTTATGAACCATTCATTATAAATCCCCTTATGCTCATCAATTGATAAGTAGGAGATAATTTCCACAGCAAGTCAATTGTGATATTGCTATCAATATTTAAGTGTGTAGTTTTGAAGTCAAACTCATTGACCCATATTTCATGAGTAGTGTTTCAACATGAATCCATCTCTTGTGAGAATAAATGGAACACTTAGCATTCATTAGATCTAGGTGATGTTCACAGAGTTGAAGCACTAGGACTTCCTAGGAGGTCACCCATCCCAGTACTACTCCAGCTTGAGCACGCTTAACTATAGAGTTCCCTCCATCGTTTAACTTGAATGCACCCTAAAATGGTCACCTAGACTATGGCCCCCCTATTTATCAATTTATCAACTGCCCAAATCAATGTCTTGCAATATTTTGTCAAATCAATTCAAATCATTTTCCTTGATCTAATCATTAATTGTTTCAATTATTTCAATATTTCCTAAGGTTTGACTATTTTATCCTAAATCTTATTTAATTAAAAGAAAACTTCTCTTTTAATTAAATAAAATAATCTCATTTAATTAAAAGAAAATCACATTCTTAATTAAATTAAATAAGTCCCTTTTTAATTGAAAGAAAATCCATCTTTTAATTAAATAAATAAAATCCTCAATTAAATATCTCTTTGTGGTAAAAAAAAAGAAAATAAAACAAATAAAAATATTTTTTCTCTACACTTAAATGCTTATATTTCTAAGTGGGATTTTGTTTTTCCTCTTTCCACTTTCTTGTCAAACACTCCTCTTTTCTCATTAGTGGAATTTTGTCTCACATGGATCAAACCCTATTATCCAATATTGGTTGTAAGAAGCCTCCCACTTGCACACTTAACTATATAAGGAGCCCTCTCCTTCTTATTTCATAAGAATAATAAGGTTAGTGAATATAGTATTGGTATGTTGCAGGTCTAGAGAGTAATTTTAGAGGAGTTTAAGCATTAGGGTTTGGACATTGGAGCTTCATTGCAACTTCTCTCTTATTGTCTTCTTCTCACATGCATCAATGGATTCCATCATCATGTTTCAACCTTGCATTTTCATATTATCTTAGAGTCATATTTGTTTTCATAGATTAATCTTGCATTGTTATTTCCATTTCCTTTCTTGCCCCCTTTGCATTGATATCATTTATATTAGCTTGCATCTTCATTTGCATGCATATTATATGATCATGGAGACTAGCACTCTTGCTTTTCTTCTTTGAATCTCTCATTTTATGGTGTACTTGCATGGGCACAAAATAGGTCAAAAATAAATAAAAAAAATTGTAAAAGTCCTAAAAAAGAAGAAGAAGAAAAACTGGAAAAATGGAAAAATTACAATAACATCCAAGTGGTGAGAACCTGGAAATGGGTGCTACTTGAGGACTTTGCACCCCTACTTCTTAGCGTGTTTCCTCGACACTTATCTTTTCTACATCATGACTTTTTTTTGTTTCCTTGGTTTGGAATTGGTCTTTTTCTTTGTCTCACTAGGAAATTTGGACCTAATTTTTGATGCCTTTCCATTGAAATTGTGACTACAAAACATCGAAGACTACCCTCACTACACTTTAGTTGAACATTCGATGACCAAGACTAGTGTCAATATATTGATGGGAAAATCATCAAAATTTATAGTCATCACTGTCCATGGTGGTGTCAAACAACTGGTTCAGAACATCGAACTATTGGTGCCTATGAGAGAGTTTGACAACCAAGATTAATGTTGATATATCAATGGAAAACTGTCAAAAATTATTACCATAATTATCCCATGATGGTGTCAAATAACTAGTTGGAAATGTCAAACTATCAACGATTATGAGAGGTGGTTTGATGATTAGTCGACAACATCAATGGTAGGATGTGTCGAAAGAGAGATGACCTAGAGATATGTTGCAACAAATTTTTCATACTCTTGACAATAGTGTTTGTCAAACTATTGATGACCTATAGAGATGTTTTGGCAAGTTTCCTATATCGTCGATGGAAGTTAACGTCAAAATAGTGGTAGTAGTCGAAGTTTTTTTTTTATAGATAATGCAACAATAAGCATAATTCTATATAATAATTGATTGTGATATAGATCTCATGTGTATAGATCTCTTTCCAACATCCTTATAGGAGATTATTGAAGAAGATATGCAAGCCTTCACAAGAAAGGGTATAGGTTAATGCAGAAGTAGTCACATCATATACTAAAAGGAGTGTTTCTCATGAACTTAGTCCTTTTGCAATTTTTGTCCACTACTTTTTTGGAAGGTTTCAATGTCCCAATAGCAAGTTTGACTGAGTATCTTGTTGAATCTTGGCTTAAGAGCCCATGACAATCAGTTTGTTTTCTTTTTAAAGGAATTTTTCTCTTTATTTTGGCTTAAGATCTAGTCACAGTTAGTTTGTTTCCTTTTTAAAGAAATTGTGATCTTTCTTTTGCACTAATTTGATGGCATTTTTAGGGATAAGGTGCAAATGTATGCAGGTTGTAGACTTGGTGGAGGCTCCAGAGGAGCAGATTGTGAGACTCTTTAAGTAGGCTAATGATTAAGAGAAAGTTACCATTATTGATCTACTATGGGTGGATTATTGGTCAGCTAGGCATGTGCATGATGGGAAAGTGATTTTTGAGCTTTTTCATCCTATTGGCCAAGTGTTTGGTTACCTAGTGCCTATTAATGGTATGATTCATAGAATGGTGGTAGAAAATATTTATGAGACTATATCTATTGCAATGTAACTGATTGATACAAGATTATTGGGTGGTGAGATTCTGATTTTATTTTGAATGGAAGAGGCAGGTAAGAAAAAGTTGATGAAAAAAGCTTGGAAAGTGTTTTAGAAATGTGTAGTGGAGGAGTTCGACATGAGCAAGTTTAAGGCTTTTTGTTCTTTGAACAAGAACTTATTTCTATTAGAAGTGTCAGAAAGGCTTATGTCTATTGGCAATGGGATAGGTTATCTATTTCATTAAGGTAGTAGGATGGGTTTTTTTTTGAAGTGGTTCTATATTGGAGAGTATGCTCCTTCTTTTGATGTAATCCTTTTCTCAATAATATAAATATTAAACTAAAGAAAAACAATAATATCTTTTTGATATGATTATATAGATTAATTTGATCTTAAAATATTTTAGACATAATATGGATAAATGGTACAGATAAGTTTCTAGAAAATGTCAATACTCACAAGCCACAGATGAAGCATTGCAACAACTTTTACGTTAAATTTATGTTAACATTATATTTTGTCTCCTTTCTAAAATCACGTCTTGTTTGGTGCAACTACCTAAACAAATGTTGCAAATACCTTTATTTTATTAATCAATAAGTAAGATGTGCAATTAACTTCTAACCATTGTGACAATTTGAAATATACTTGCTTTATTTAAGGCTAGTGAAATCCAAAAAATAATTCATAGCAAGACATTTAGACTTCCTATGTGAATACAAAATATATTTTTATTGAATTGGATACAACAACATTGAAATCTAGCCACCTTTATACTAGACCCCAATGAACAAAATCTTATATTACAGATGATGCACGACAAAAACTATATTTTAAATGAAGAACATGTGGTCATTGTATTGGCCTTTGGCATACTTTAGATGATCAAATATAACATTGGGTGGTATTTTAGAAGATGAAATTCACCACAAAATCATTTTGCATCTCTGCAAAAATATAATACGAAAAAGTAAGCAGTATCAGCAAATCGACTCCAGATCACACCATGGTCAACTAAACTTGAATGAATAGTCAAATATCAAATAAACTAAACCTAAATGAATAGTCTCTACTATAGTATTGTTATTGATTTACATTCTTTCAATGTCTTGAATGCAGCTATTTGATACTTGAGTCGCCAATGCTTCAATGGCTTAGTCATCCTCAATCTGTTCCAATGGCATTCATTAGCATACTCTACCTTAATTAACATGGTCATTTCATATCCATGATTTAGGAACTTCATTTACATGGTCATTTCATATCCCTGATTTAGGAACTTCATTTACTTTCCTACAGCATGATTACTAATCACAACAATATCAAAATGAACTAGTTGTTGCATGAACAAAAAATGTTGGAAACTCTCTTATTGCTCTTAATAGATCATGCTCATTGAGATATGGAACAAACAACCAAATAGTAACTATATCCCATGTTGGAAATTCTAAAAAATCTAATATAATGCATTCATAATGGGTCGATCTAGCTGGAAAGATCCCACAACCTCAATCTCAGATAATATTAATAAGATCTACCTACAACATAATACTACGAAGCAGTAAAAATGTAACATATTTCTTAAATTCCATACAATAGAAAAATAAGCATTAGAACTTCACAAACATTTATTGCACACTAAGCTACTAATCACCCAAGACCATATCGATGTTGATAACTTTAAGTTTGACACACAAAACATATAAATAGATTCAAGTATTATTATGAACTCACCACTCGATATCTATGAAGTAAACATTATACTTACAAGGCATGACTGAATTTTCAGTAAACTTAGAAGATTAATATACCTTAATATTGACAACCAAATACTTTCTCCTCCTTGGTGGAAAAGTGTGATACACAATCTCTTGTGACAATTTCTTGTGTAAGTATCATATTGGAGACTTAAAAGTGGAAGCATCCCCATGATCTACAATAATGACAATAATGCATGTGAGAGTCAATTATGACACATGATACAAAAATAAGTTGTAACTAAAATTCTTTTAATGGGTTTAGTTTGAGCTTTACTTGGTTTTGATAATCCTTTCATATTCTCTACTTAACAAGGCCAGCCACGTGAAGGTGGAAACTCATTTGACCTCTCTCTGCCCCCCCATAATTGCTCTAAATTCCCCATGAAAAACTAAATAAATATTTAATTCATTCATTTTAGAAGTATATCATTGAATTATTATAATCACATAGCATGCATATAAACATTCATTAATAATTTGTGAACATGGCAATCATTATAATCACATGACAATATTCAATAATATGACATAAAATTTATCAAAATTCATAAAAATCCATCAACATTCATCATGAATAAGAAACATTCATCATCATAAAAATCCATTAATAAGCAACATTCATAAATATCCATCAACACATTCATCATCAAACAAAGTTTTTAACATTCATTTCTTCTTTTATTTTTTATTTTTTTTAAGATAAAGACTAATAGGCACATCCTGACTATCTTCGGCATCCTATAGCTCTTTTGGTTCTAACCTTACAATATGAGGCTTCCTCTTCTTTTGTCGAGGACAAGGCTGATGTGCCCCTATAATAAGAAATAAATGGGTTTAATTCTAAATTCTTTTCTTAATGTTATAAGTATTTCATTAATCTAAAGAACATAAGATTTTTCTTTACCTAATAGTACCACATCATCTACTATCACATCTTGTTCAGCCCCAACCTCAACATGTTGAATACTAACATCACGCTCTGCATACTCGAAAAATATTAATAATTACATGATTAATTTTCAATAGAAATTGAACATGTACTTGTATCATTGTGAAGCACATTGAGGTCTTTCTCATGTGTAGGATCTATGCCTTCGTCATCATGAGTAAAATATGTGCTGGGAGTATAGGCTATAGTGAAATTTCATTGGTGCATTGTTATCATTGTTCAAAATTAACATCATATAGATTATTTGTCATGAAGTTCTCAATTATTATTATTATTCATTTGGCCTATTTACATGTGTGTCAACCACTGCATCAGAACCTTTGCCACCTTTTTGGCTATTGGAATCTATGTGGTAGTGGGCAACCACTATTTTGTAGCCTTGCTTAAAGATAATTTCTTTAACTTCTTTTGTGAGTCCTAGATTAGATTCAATGCCCTGCATTTGTTGCATAATATCATCAATAATTAATGTATTTATTATTTTTAATTTTATATTAAAAAATTGATATGAAATTTCATTTATTGCTACTTACAAGGTGTGAGTGACTTTTCATACATCCACCAGAGCCAAGATGGTGTTGGCCAACCTTCTCTTTTCAAGCTTGTGTTGCCTTCGATGTGTCTTATAGCTTGTATATGTAAACTTTGAAATATTGAGAGACATACTAGGACTAAAGTTGATGTTGATAGTAAAGAGAAGATATGCAAATAAAAAATTTTATCTATAGGGACTATTGACTTATACCTATCGATCCATATAGTTGTGCAAGATCCTAGTCAAAGGCATTGAATAGCTTGCATATGTAAATGATTTATCTTAAGTTAGCCAAAAAATTGGTCTAATTAATGTGTATATCTACAAAAATATTGGACATGTTGTACTTAATGTTTATATCTACACATATGGTTTTGAAAGAAAAAATTGGTCATCTTGCTCATCAAATTCACCCATATTATAATCAATAAAAATTTGTCCTCTTACAATGCTCTATATACTACAAATTATGTAGAAGACAAAAATTACATGATGCATTTATCACAATCATTGTATATTTTTTAATTCATTTCCTCTACTTTGTGTGTGGTAGCTATGCAATATCATTGTATATACTCCATGACAGTAGAGTTCAACACATAATAACTTAATTAAAAAATAGACAAGTCAAACAAATTTCAATAAATAAATCATGACCCCATCATACTTGATAATGATCATATGTCGAGATACATTTCATTGATCATCATCTTCATCCATGCCATCATCATCATCACCATCATTGTACTTGTAAGTTTTATCATCTTTGTCACCACCACTTTCTTCATCGATGTCATCATCATCTTCATCCTCATCACCATTAGCATGACCAACATCACCTTGATCATCACCATCTTCATCAGCATCATCATGATCATCATGATCATGATCATCACCATCACCAAAATCATCATCATCTTCTTCTTAATCATCATTGTGTAACAGTCATTCGTGATCATCATTTAATTCATCTTTTGATTCTTCAATGCCATCTTCTTCCATCACATTGTACTTTACCAATCTTCCTCTTGGATCATGTCTAACAAAAAATGACCAACCCAATTTATATGGAACGCCAAAGTAAAAAACTTTCTCAAATTGGCTTGGAAGAACATAGGGCTAATCTCCACCTAGCTCAAATGACCTTTTATTAATAATTGTATATCCACTATCATGTCTACTAACAGTCCTATTAGGATCATTTCAATTCAATCGTAGCCTATACAATTGGACAAAAAATAGAACTAATTTGAATGAATTCAAGTAGCACTCAAGTATATCATCCAAAATGCCATAGTATTGATTTTTATATTGTTGAGGATGTATGTCATTTCTAGATGAAATATTGGTGGCCTCAAAGACTGCACTTATCTTAGAATCACAAGTTCTTTCCATATTGTCTAACTTTTTTATGAAAAATTTATGGCCATGGTATACATAGAGTTGGGATTCCAAATGTGATCTATATGGAACTTTTGATCAAGTAATGAGGCACAAACTCCAAGGATATCCTACTATCCCTTCCTAGAACCAACTCAAGACTAGGTCAGGGTTGAAATGGTCTCACACACACACACACACACACACACACACACACACACACACACACACACACACACACACACACACACACACACACACATACACACCAAGTTCACCATCTCAAATACACCCTATCTTCCAAGTAGTCTGTCACCTTCCCAAGGCACAAATTAACCCATACACCTCACTTCACCTACATGCTCCAAGATCTTAAAATTCCATACACCATAATACATTGTTCCCCACTATTACACCAATATTCTTGACCAACTGATAGATCTAGGGCTTCTTACTACACCAAAACCACAAGTTACATTAGGAGGCCTAAAAGAAGCTCAATCCTAGTAGCCATTTTTTACCAAAAATAACTCTAAACTCCCCCAACTTGCAAGTAACCTTTAAAAAAAAACATGAAAAACTATATCTAAATCCCAAAGATGGTTTACGGGTCTCAACTCTAAAGCCCTTTTCTCCCAAGCCCTAGTTTCTAGGATTTATGGCTTGAAAATGTTTTTTAGTCTTGTAGGATCACAACATCAATTCAAAGGTGGAATTTTTTTCTCCACCAATATTAAAATCATCCTTACTAACCTTCTACCAAATCTACAACACTCAAGATTCATAAGATGATCATTGTGTTATGTTTTTAGTCCATCAACATGTTAATAATAGGAATAACAATTCCAAACTATGGCTATTACATCTCATGGAGGTATAGAACACCAAGAACCTCACCATGCATGCTTCTGAAAAATCAAAACCTTCCTTCTTACCAAACACTAGGAAGTTTCACCATGTGTATTAAGAGAAATATATAATTTACATATAAATCCTTATCACAGTCTAGGGTAAACATCGGATGAGGAAAAATCCAAAACAAACTATTGCTTTATAATATTTGAAAAAAAAATCATTTCCTTCATTTAAGATCAAAGATAAAACTTTCTATGAATGGACTTAGTCACTTAATGTCGCCCTACAATCAAATAAGGAAAGATACTTGCTGACTATGCATAAATTCACTTGAAAAGATTTATATTATTCACTCCAAATCCATACATAGCATATCAACCTTTTCTAAGTGGAAGATAAATAGTTTATATATCCTTCCCTTTGACCTTACAAGTTCACCAAATCATGTTTAATCCAAAAAGAGCTATGACAATTGGACATCCATATTTTTTCAAGAAAAGTTGTAAAAAAGAATAAGTTGCATTACAACTTTTGTAATGCCCCGCCCAAAGATCCTTGGAACAAGGATTCAATTCTAAATACACATGACAACATCATACAAGGATCATAAAGATCACAATGGAAGACTTCACCAAATCTCAACAACCAACAGATCTCCAAATGCTACAACCTAATAGACACAACCAAACTGAAGAATGAAAACCTAAGCTGACATCAGAACACAAAATCTCTAATCTATCAAATCATGGAACCACTAGCATTCCTAAAGGGTACTCAAGAGTCTAAGTTGCATTCTCTAAAAAATAGCATAGATGCCCCCTATTTTTTGTGTGAGAGAATAACAATTGACAGTCTCGCACAAGGATGTAACTCTTCATGCAAGAAAGTATACTTAGCCACACAACGAAAAACCATCTTTTGTGAGGACATGCTTGGCTCAACAACCAAAAAATTGAAACTGGTGTGGGGTTTCATGCAAGGGTTCACCACAAGGTGCACCAAGAAGCACAACACAACACATGAACATTTGCATTCTCGCACGAGAAGGTATAATTTTGCATGAGGATACAAATTAGTAAGCCAAAAAACATAAAGGTAAAAAGATAGAAAATAAATTTCCTCCACATCGGGGAGTACCGGATCCACATTTTAAGGCATATGTAGTGAAAAATAATAGCAACTACATGGATCTACATCTAACCATCTAACATAACAATAAAAAAGGTACTAAATGAAACATCATAATGTACAAAAGCAACATCGCAATGTACAGAAATAACATCGCAATAACTAAACAACCAAACTAAGTATGTGATTCCTCCCAACCATTAATAGCATCATAAGACCATCGTGAGTCCTAGCCATCCCCTATGCATAACATCCAAAACTATCGAACAAATCATCGGTGCTATCTTATGAGGATGTCACTACTAAAATATGCTACAACATAAGAATAAGGAAATCTAAAATGCTAGAAATAAAGCATAAGATAATCCAATAAATCAACCACTTCATCTATCATATGCTAAACATCAAATGAATAGGAAATCTAACATGCTAAACAAATAAATAATAGATACACCAACGAAACAATTCATATCATCTAATCATATGCTAAACATCATAATATAGGAATGTATCAAATAACCTAGCTTCGTCTAAACATGATATCCAAGCATTCCAATGAAAGCATAAATCACAAGAAAGCATACTCCAGAACCCAAAGTATCAAGTGAAGACATCCAACAATAGTCACATTAGGATAAAGACCATCTCTATACACTAGTCCCTAGTAGTGGAATGGGTATCTATGCCTCCCAACCATGTGGAACCCATAAGTCCACTCCCACCATGCTGATGGAGACAATGATCCAACCAAAAACACACATAAAAGCATACCTCCATGGCTAACACTCATGCCAGATAGTATGATGGCTAAAACCAAGAACATAGACAATGCATAAACTATAGGTCCTAGTCAGATACTCAATGGGCTACTAAGTAGGGGTTGACATCATGAAGATTCACTTGGCATTAATAAGCCCAAGCTAGTATTGACAACTCAAACTTCCTAATGGAAGGAGCACATCTTGAACCTTTTTATTATCTTAAGTTTTATTACCACTCACACATTTTATTCACTTAATTAAAACTTCCTCTGCTAACCTATGGTGCCATGATCACCAGTTTGTGAAGTAGAAGCCCCTTCCATATGCTACCCTACCCTACCATGCTCATCCAATGATGAGTGCCCATAGGAATGCATATTCCCAACCCAATCCCAATGATCATAAGTCCCAGAAGTACCATGGAAGATCAAGCCTTGCAAGTCACCCAAAAAATGTACACATACATACTTGTGTGTGGTGCACCACCATCACGAAGATCATAACACAAGGACTAGATGAGAACACAAGAAAGATATCACTCAATCGAAACAAGCTCAGGAGGATGGATTCTACACAAATCTCAAAGAACAATAAAACCATACATCATGAATTCACTCAACCAACCTCAATCCAAGAGTATGGATTCTACATGAATCCCAATGATTGATCAAGACCAAACATCATGAACTCACTCAACCATCCTTAATCTAGGAATATGGATTCTACATGAATCCTAGTGTCCACAAAACAATAATAAGGGTCCAAAAGAAAGAATAGCACCAAGTAAAAATAGCTCAATTGAAAACAAACTCAAGAGTACAGATGTGACATAAATCCCAATACAAACATAAATGTGCATCAATGGTCTGGCTAACATCCTATGGATAATCCAAGTCCACGACCAACATCATGCCAAGAAAACTTGAGAAAACAAGGGGGTACACAAGCTAAGGCAAAAAAAATCAAAATGTGAAAACTTTGAAATTAAAACCAATTCGATCTTAGGGCACAAAATCCACAAAAATCAAATAAAATCTAGGTTTGGAGTCTGTATGAAAAAATGGCCAGCATAACGGTCCAAAACCCCAAACCCTTAACCTGAAAAATAGTGAAATGCTCATACCCTTCCAATCAAGTAGAGCTAGCATACAAAAATAGAGGAGAACACTAGTTCTCAGCCTCATAACAAAAAACTACCAAAAATAGAAGTAGAAATAGAGCCAAAATAATAAAATGGAGAGCCCTACCTCACAGCCAAAAGGGCAAAACAAGAATTTGAACCATAAAATAAAAGCTCATAGAAGTAGCCAAAAATTGTGGCAATCTAAGGTCTCCCCAAGCTAGATGCAATTAGACCATCCTCGTGATGATCCCACACCTGTAGCTCATAGAACAAACAAAATAGTAAATCCTCATGAAGAGGATTTTGAGTTTTACTCTCCAACTTTCTAATTCTAAAGTAAGAAGTAAGGAATTAAATTTCTTGTTTGATACTTATTCACTTTTTGAGTGAATAATTGATTAGGATAATTAACCAACCAACCTAGTTAAACCCTAAATTGACCCAAATGAAAACAAGCTATTCATAGATATAGGAAACCTTCTATGGTAAAGCTGCTAGAAATTAAATTCAATAAAATTAAAAGCCCAAAAACACAAAAATTTCTTTAACAACTTTCACCATGATGTGAACCTCTAAATGTATAGACATGCTCACTAGTCCAATCTCATAATGTAAATGAGTTTAGATTTAATTGTCACCTAAAGGATTAATTAAAAAATTAAAATAAGGATACATTGGTAGAATATGAATAGTTGAATCACTAACTCCATGTGCCACTGCCAAGGATATAAATCTTGCACACTAAAAAATGTGTTCAAGTGCAATTGCATATAATAACATAGTTGAAGCAATAAATGCATTAGATCACCTAATTTAACTATTCATTTAATTATACTAAAATAATCCATTTACATCACTCACCTTCCCATAAAGCATAACAACACAGGAATGAAGTAAATAACCATTGCATTAAATCCATCACATAACATAATCATTGATATGTCCAAATACTGAATAACCAGATATCATCATAAAACACATCATAATCTCAAAATGGAATCATCATGAAATATGATCAACTCAACAACATAGTAGTCTAACATCTATGATATTAAAATCAAGGTATAACATCTGACTCTCGGGTCATCTCAAATGTAAAACATAACATGAGTAACAAGTATCTCTCAGATCAAAATATAACAAGGTAAATATATGCAGCACATAACCAATGAATCCAACATGAACAATCTATTTATAATTATTTAAGAATTTAATAATGGTTGTTTAAACAACATGCAAGGTACTTAAAACACATAAGTGAACATAGTAATAAACATAACTAACCATTACTATAGGAACCTAGTCCAGTGTAGCTCAGTAATAGTACATAGTGAAATCTCTACACACATCTTAGGGTAATCATGGAACATCATCATGATACCACATCGATCCTGGTAACCACCGGTACAAACCTTAGTGAACCTAAATCACATCATAATCTCATATATTAGTCATAAGTAGAATCAAATTAATAGATATAGTAACATAAATCAAATCACCTCAAGGGTGTAGACCACTCATGGTCCCAATCATGATCCATTCTTAAGGAAAGATCAACAAAGTTGCATCCACCGGTATGACTTAGAGAAGTCAAATGGTAGAGGCACTACATCATGCCCCTCAAAGACCAGGCTTACTCCTAGAAGCCTACAATCCAAGAATATAAACCAAACACACCAAGAACAAAATCAAAACCAAGTACTAGGGATGACTCATTGACTCCTTGATAAGTCCAACCAAATCACTCCCACATTCTTAAACCATCATGTTAACCCCCAAATAGGTAAACCATAAGAGAATAGGTGACACACTAACACACAATCCTCCAACAAGGAACTTCCTATGTGCTAGAAAAAAAACCATCTAGCCATAAAGTCAACAATACAAGGTAGGGAAAAAGCCACTCTACCTTGTCAATAGGTGCACAACTAAACATGCACCTGCCACAGGACCACAAAAAAAGGTCAAAACACTGTACACTTCCAACCAAAGTTGGAATTATGGGGAATTATCATTCCAAGATTCCCAAGAATACTATCATGCCACACATGAGCATCCTTGAATCCACATAAAATCATCCTTTGAACAAAGAGGATGATGGTTTACCAAAAAAATTACACACTCCAAGAGAATATTCACCACCAATCACAAGATCACTTAGTCTCTCTCTAAAGTACAAAAGCTCAACTATCACTGGGACTAGGCTTACATAATCCAACCAAACAAGACATCATCTTTACACAATGTTGTAAAGAATTCAATATTGCACAAAAATACGTAATATCATCATACCAACTCATAAGATGTTAATATGTGTCCAAAAAAGTTGTGTCCCTCTAGCAACATGCTGGGAATACTACACCCAACCTACCACTAAACTCAATCTCTAGCTTCAAGCCAACTATCAAAGAGCGACTTGATTAAGACAAATCTTGAAGATACAAGGTTAGAGAGAAAGAAACTACATAGTATTAGGACTAAGATGGAGTCACTCTCAACCTCTATACTAAATTAGCCCAAGATGCATTAGATAAACTCATCATTCCACCAACCATCGACATACTCAAGCAACACTAACTGAGCTAATGACAGAACCATGCTAGCCTACTTTCTCAAGAGAGAAAAGGATACAAAGATGCACCAAAGTCAACATCAAAAAGGTGGATCTAGACTCATAAAAATATTAAGTCACTCTCAAATGACAAGGCAACATCCACCACAAACAAGGAATGCTCACAAATGACACTTCACCTCACAAGGGTGAGTCAGTGCTATAGGAAACACATAAAACCAAGCACGAATCCTAACAAGCACCTAGTAGATTATGAAGATTTGTTAACACATCCCTAAGAATAACATGAGGGGTTACACTTCTCCAACATCCATGAATGTGATATGTTATGATTGAATTGGCCTCTACTTGATAAAGGGTACTCAGAACATCAATCTGCATCTTTAGAAGTGTGAAAGAATTTTTTGTTGTACCCTAGGAAAAATTTTGTATTAGTAAAATCTTACATGAAGTTTCTCACTAAACAAGGTGAGAAAATGCAATGAACTAGGTGAGAAAGTGCATGACCACTTGATTCTCGCACAAAATTTCAAAACAACACAAAAATTGCCTTCACTCTAGAGGCCATAACTTTTACGTTTGGACTCTGATTGAATCCATTTGAAAAGCATGATGGAGCATAGAGAGTCCTAAATCCTATGATTTTTAATCACCACTCAAGATAAAACATCATAGGCAACTTAGATCATCTAAATTACCAAGACAACCAATGGACAAAATGTCAAAAACAAATCAAGAGCACACATGCCTAAAACAACATAAGACATGAAAATAAAGGTAATAAAAACACTAAAACTATCATTACTTCTCTTTCATAATTTTATTAGTTAAACATTACACAACCATTGATACATAATGAAACTGAAAGGTTTTCAAAGCAAGGGTTCAAGAATCATTGTCCATACAACATGTACCTATCTTTTCAAATTTCTTTCCAAAATAATATTACGTTAAATCACCATTTAAAATGTCTAGTTACATTAACAACTTTACAACTATGACAACCACACTAGTATATTCTCTTATGATATTATCCCTTATATGTACTACCAAAGGTTCGAGATGAAGATGGTAGAGTCACAACACACAAGTAGAAAACAATTAAAAAATATTCAGAATAGTCATAATGAACCAAAACAAAAAGCCCAAATGGGGAATTGTCAATTCCAACAATAAATCACCAAAGAATCAGCTCAACAATAAGTCAAATTTGTCAAATATCACATAGAGTGTGATAGGGAAATTTGATGACCATTCCAAGAAGGAAAATACTGAAAACCAATGCTAGCCCAACAACATGAGGAAAGTACCTCCAACCAAATAAAATAAGGCATCAAACAAATCAAATTACATGTGATGACTAGGAGCACAGAGGGATAAACCACCAGACAATTCTAAGGAATACACCATCCTAGTAGTGTTAGAGAACACACTCACAGACATCAAGTAGTATACCATTAGTAACATCATGCATATGTAGACAACAATAATTTCCTTGCAATGAAATATTTAGATATCCATCAATTTAATACAATTTTCATAAGCTTATGAAGCAATTATATTGGGGACTTAAGTCATTACCTAAAGAATCTAATGCAAAACTATTCCTTTGTAATGACTCACAATAAACACTCATTTATCAATGAAAGGAACCATTTCGTTAGTATCACAACATAACATCGAATCACAAATAAGATTCATTTATTTACATACAATAGAATAAAATAGAGAAAACATTGCACCTTTCTCCACAAGGAGAAATAAAAGAGGCACTCAAAGCCAACACATGGATACCAATTGGTAGCTTCATCCAAAAGTGTCACACATGTAACCAACCAAACAAGGCACATCAATTCTTCTTATAAAACTAGGAAGACTCGCTTCCTTCTCCTCATAGTGCTCTAGTTGTATCTACTGGACAAGCAAGTCCATCATAAGTAGATACCAAAGAAACAAACTCAGGAGCTCTCACTAAGAGACTCACACTCACACAACAACCATATGGGCAACATATACATAGAGATCCAAATATTTGAGCACAGGCACTGATACAAGATGTAATGCCCAAACCAAAGATCCTTGGAACAAGGATTCATTTCAAGATGAGATTTTTTTTTTACAAGTATCAATGCACATGCCAACATCATACAGGGATCACAAAGATCACAATGAAAAACTTCACCAAAAATCCTATTTTTAGTAAATAGTTTTTCTCAAATGATTTTATATGCAAAATAGAGAAAAATGTATACCAAAAAATGAATTCCTATATAGGACTAAGGAATTCTCTATTTAAAGTTTCTTCAATAAAAATAGGTGCAACTACCTTTATTGCAAATAAAGATTTTTTGATCTTCTAACTCAATAGAAAGATATTTTTAAAATACAATTTGCTGACAATGTTGAATCAACTTATTCTATCTCATCAATACAAAATAGATTTTTATGCTAAAGAACCACTCGATTTTAATTATCAATATTATCCACATAACTGAAAATTAAGTAATCGAGCAGGTAGATTCAATAAAACTCACTTCTCACAACATCCCAAATTTTGAATTGACAATTTCAAAATCGATTAAAAATACAGAAAAGAGCTTTTATATAAATAATATCTTTAGAAATACTAATTCAAACAAGTAGATAGCAATATCTACTTACAAAGCTCTTAACAAAATCAAACTATAGAGTTTTCTTTGTATTTGTAGAGTTTTGAAATGCTACTTCTAAAACTTAAGATTAAACCACAAACAAAAATAGTTTTATCTATCGATCTACTAGAGATTAACCCTATGCCATCTAATTATTACATATTTATAAGGCATGGGGCTGGATAGTTGCCAAAATTACCCTGCCAGGAGTAAAATAGTCTCTTGGTTAACACAATTGTGCTAATGAAAAAGCAAGAAAAACAAAATGACAAAAAAAGAACAACCAAGCAACTATGTGTAACTACTTCTTTTTATCAAGTAGCACCATCTCCACTGGCCATGTTTCTTATCACTTTCCATGTTTCATAGGTAGTTGAAAATGCTGAAATAATAGACTAATGTGGCAGACCAATATAGGTAAGTCGTTGCTTCCAGATTTCCTTTTCTTTCTTCGATTCTATTATCTTCTCTTCATGCATTTCCAAGTGGTTCATATTAATTATTAGCATGGCTTCAGTGTATGCTAAATTTGAAAAATCTTTCTTAGTTGGTGCTTTTTTGTCTTCAAGTTTTGGGAACTTCTTCTAAACTTCCTTGATCACTTCCTCAGATTGGGCAACAGAGTCCTCTTTACCTGTGAACTACTTGACAAACCACTTAATATCTCCTTGAATTATCTGGTGTATGACCTTAAGTTCCTACAGTGTTTGCTTGATTTCAGTCATCCCCTATATTAATGCTTCATTCTACCATTCAATGTAGTCTTTGATCACATACAAGGCTTTCTCATCTAAACCTGCCATAGGACATTCGGCCTAAAATTTTTGTAATCCAAATTCTTGGATATCTTCTAGCCATATCACTACCTTCGCCCAATTGTTTATCTCCTTCTCATATCTTTCATTGATCATTTCCACCTTTTTAGTAATGGTTGATATTTCTTTCAAAGCCTTATCTAGGAGACCTATATGCTCCACAGTTTCATCTAGCATGTCTTGCACCCATTCCCTTGTTGTTTTTGCAATTGCTTTGCATTTGTGCAGGTTCTCAAGAGATTGTTGGTTTGTTGCAGAGGACACATCAACGATTGCTGACATCTGATTGATCAATTTTGCCTCAGGATGAAGGATGACATTGGTATATTGAGCCATACTCTTTATTGTCTCCTTCATCTCTTGTTTGTCTTGTCCATCCTTCCATACCCTATGTGCAATCTTCTTATTAGAGACTTCAAAAAATTCCATATCTACCTCACAATTTCCTTTTCCTAGATCAACTTTTGTTATCCGGTAGTTCTGGGGAGCCAAGGACTCATGTGAACTTTCATTTGGTGGCATGGCTATTTTAGCTGACCAATGCCCTGAATTCTTATCAAGCTTGATCCTTGATTTAGTCCTTTCCTTCTTTACCTTAGGTGTTTTTCCCAGACATTTACTGACTAAATCATCAATCGGCATGGAAAGAGGAACCATGCTCCTCTTCTTTTCAATAGAAGTCTCTAACCATTTAGGTGTGACTGGTTCTTTGTTGGTGGTAGGGGAAAATTTAGCCAAGGAAAGATTACTCTCTTGGCCTTTAGTACTTACTGGTGACTTTTGAGGTTCAAGTACACTGTCTGCCATAGGTAGTTCTTCTGCAACCTCGAGATCAACAGTTATTGTACCCTTGCTTTTGGTTGTTGATGCATTCCTTGCACTTGAATGGGTCACCCTTTTAGTCTTAGGAGTACCTTCTTGAACTTGAAGTTGAAGTGGCTCTGGAACAACTTCAACTGGACCTACAACAGGATCATGAATATCTTGATTAGTGATCTCTTTTTGCTCTTTGGGAGCCTTTTTACTTTTTCTTTTTGAAAAATTCCCAATCAGGTCAAGGGTGGCAACAATTTTTTATTTTATCCAACTTGCGGTCCTAGCCAACACATCCTTAGTGCGGGAGAAACATCTTCTTCTCTCCTTCCCCAATCAATTTTGGGAATAGGCATGCATTCAATCTTGTCACTGTAGAATGGGTCAAGCACCTCTTCATAATCCTCTTTTTTTAGCCCACCTATATAAAGATCCACATTGAACATATTAATTTTTTTCACAGTTAGCTATGACCACAATCTTTTCCTTACTTCAAATTCATTAGGGCAATTTTTCCAATAGTCTTCTAACTGTAGAGTATGAACTAGAGAGACTACATTCTTAACATTATTTCTAACAAAACTTGTCTAATCAAAATCTTCGTGAGGAGAAAAGGGTTTAAAGCACAAATGATTCAATGATGCCTTTGTTAACATAGCTTTCTTTAGGCTAGGACATCTATAATGTCCAATTTCAATAGGAAAGAACATAGAAGAAGACCTCTTAGAAACCTCAAAAGACTCTACCATAGAGACAAATTGTCAGCACATTTCAGATAGAACTACAGAGTCTAAATAGTAATGAGGTAACTTCAATGGTTCACTAGAAAAACCACCCATCCTAATATATGTGAACCTAGGAAATTGGATGTAAAAGCAGCCATAGATTTGTATAGTTTGCATAGCTTCTTCAGACAGGCTATCATTTTCATGACCTTGAAGTTCAAAGACTAGCCTTCCCAGAAAGACATCATTTACCCTTCTGAACTCCTTACACAAAGCAACTTCTTGAAGATGACTGTAATATTGGTAAATGGGAATTTCATTCGTCCAAGGTGGATGTGGGAGGTTTTTCCATTCTTTAGATGCTGCTAGGATATAAATCAAATAGGAGGACAAGAAAAATGAACCAAAGTTGTTGACAGCTACTAAACCCCTGTGCAAATTCTTAGCAATCAAGTCAGCCCAATCAATGAACTTATTTCCTTCAACAATCTTTTGGATGAAGAAATACATCCAAGACTCCTAATGAAATGCATTTTCATTTCCCTTAATTCTATTCAATAGAAGTACACTATCTACAATTTCCTTTATGAAATGTTCAATGATTAAAGGTTTTGGTAACCTTGAACCACCCTTTGCCGATTTCAGGAGCCAAGACTAGGCTACTTTATTATCATAATTGCTATTTCTTTCAGCATATAGGTGCTCTGCTTCCTTGAACATCCATGGCTCATAGGGTTCTTTGTGAGGAATTCTAAAGGTCAAATAGACACTAGTTCTATTAATCTTAACTATTACTTCCCCTGAAACTTTCTTGATACACCTTGTGCTAAGGTCATAATGGTTTGCATACTCAATAACAAGTTGTAGGCATGTGATTGCTGCAGGAAAGGCAGTGACTTCAAGCAACCCACTATTAGCTAGCTTTTGATAAATGGGACCTAACTAGGTGTTTTTGGCTCTCTCAATGACATTAGTTAAGTTTTTATTAACCAGAAACATGTCACAAATTTTAGGCAAAGAACTAAGCAGACATGGCTTTTCAAACTTGGGCATCTTGGGATGAAATAATGTCATGACTTGCTATGGAAAGATAGGGTAAAAAAGATACAAATTGAAATATTTCAAAAAAAAGCAAGCACAAATAAAATTATAGAGGGTTATGGAAACACCCTTAGAGTTTGACAGAGCTATTGCCTGCGATTTGTTCTCCCTACTCGATGGCGCTAGAATTTCTTTTGCAAATGGAAAAATGAGTGGTAAAAAGGAAAAATGAATGCATTTAAGGAATGACTTACAAAGGAAATCATAGCATAGATATGGAAAGTAAATGTAATAATTACTATTTGTGTGCCGCACATCAGAAAAGACCCTCCAAGTGATTTTTTTTAAATGCCCATCAAATTTGCATGCTTATTAACACTCCATGTCATCATGAAATGACAAATTTGCCTTTTCACCAAATCTTATCGTATCTGAAATGTGCCACCATAAAATTCTTATTTATTATATCACATGCCTTGGGAAGTGTCTTTATTGGGACCCACATCACTTTTTGACTCAAAGATTGAAAGCCTACATGAAAACAAAGCATCAGTATACAAAATCAACATCAAAGTTGAAGTTGAAGTTTGGGTTGATTGGGCTTCAACTTCAACTTCAATTTCACCAAGACTAAGTCGAGGAAAGGAAGTGGACTTCAACACATGGAAGATAGATGGGAGATCGAACTTGAACATGAAGTTAGTCGAAACTTCAAGTTCAACTTTAGGATTAAGAAAAGACTCAAGATTGAACCACCCTAGGACATGAGAAAAATATACATGGTAGCACCTAGCAACCAATAGATCTCTAAACATTACAACCTAACAGACACTACCAAATTGAATAAAGAGAACACAAAATCTCTAATCTGTCAAGTCATGAAATCACTAGCATTCCTAAAGGGTAGTCAAAAGTCCAAATTGCATTCTCCAAAAAATAGTGGAGATGCCCCCTATTTTTCATGTGAAAGAATAAGCTGATAGTCTTGTCTAAGGAAGTACCTCTTTACACAAGAAAGTACATTGAGCCATGTGAGGAAACACCATCTTGCCTGAGGACATGTTGTTGAAATTTTGGAATATTCAAATGGGAAGAATACTTCTGAGAGGGGGGGTGAATTATAAGTATCACTAACCTTTTCAAATCCTTTAAAACAAATAACTGAAAGTAAACTGCATGCATGTAAACATATTAAATGAACATAAAATAAACACATGAAACTAGAATTTGGTAACCCAAAAACTCTCCAAGAATAAGAAGGTAAAACTGGGGTGGGGATGATACCCAAAAAATCACTACAACAATAATTGTTTGACCACTTCTGATGGTCTGCCTTGTGAAAGGCCTAACCTATTAAAGGCTTTACATTGTGTCAATAGTGACCTAGTTAAAGGATTTAAAAACACTTAACATGAAGTGTCACCCTGTTAAAGGATTTAGTCACCTCTTCAAAGGATCTACAAAATAGTTGTTAAGCTAACCTATTAACATAGGATTTTCCACTATCTAATACAATTGCTAGAGAGTATTAGAAATATTTGACCTGATTGCTTATGATCTTCAATTTCTGATTTCAGGAACTTTATTTGCTCATTCTAATGTGATCCTTGCTTGATCTGATATCTATTCGTATCCCTTTCTTTGTTCTGATCAATTGGATATGTAATTGCTGCTCAATTCACTAAGTCTTTGATGCCCTTGTTGTTTGCCCTATTCTACAATTTTTCTATATGCTTAGAAACTTCTCTAACTTCTATTTAGCAACCTAAAATCATGGGGTCTAAGCCTTCTTATAAAGACTTCATAGACTTAGGGTTAGGTATGGATCTACAATCCATATTGAATCTTGAATTTTCACTCATTCCTTGCATTTTTCTCATTGGTTGCATGCCTTCTCCATTTTTCTTATTGGATGCATGCTGATTACATAGGAAATATAAAAGATTCATTCTTATCCTTATTATCCTTCGAAAGCCTTCTATGTTGGCTCACAAAATGGTTTACATCTAAGTTTGTGAAGACATAAACTCATATGTCAATTTTGTGTTACTTGGCACATACTGGACTATTGTTGTTTGGCACATGTTTGATCCTAGTTTGCTTGGCACCTATTACATTCTATCTTTCTCGGCACATGCATAGTTTTGACTTGCTCTGCATCAACTATGACTTAGCACCTATTAGAATTCTAGCTCGGCACATGTTGTAGCTTGGCATACATAGTGTACTCAACTTCTATGTAGAAAGTGGTTAAGTGTGTTGACACTCAAATGTCAAAACCAAACTGAGACCAACACATGCTTGGCCCAATAGCCAAAACATCCAAACTGGTGTGGGGTTTCACGTGAGGATTCACCACAAGCCACATGAGGAAACCCAATATACCATGTGAATATTTGCATTCTTGCACAATATAGTACAATTTCACAAGAGGACACAAATCAGTAAACCAAAAAACATAAATATAAAAAGCTAGGAAATAAATTTTCTCCACAGTGAGGAGTACCAGATCCACATTTCAAGGCATAGAGAGTTGAAAACAATAGCTACTAGATGGATCTGCATCTAACCATATAACATAATAATGAAGAATGTACTAAAAAAAATATCATAGTGTACAAAAGAAACCTTGTAATGTACATAAATAACATCACAATACTTGAACAACCAAACTAAGTATGTGGTTCCTCCCAACCACTAATATCTTCATAAGACCATTGTGGGTCCTAGTCATCCCCCTGTGCATAACATCCCAAACTACTAACTAGATTGTTGGTGCTATCTTATGAGGATGTCACTACTAAAATGTGCTACAACATAAGAATAAGGAAATCTAACATGCTAGAAGTAAAGCATAAGATAATCCAATAAATCAGTCACTTCATCTATCATATGCTAAACATCATATGAATAGGAAATCTAACATGCTAAACCAATAAACAATAGATACACCAATGAAACAATTCACATCATCTAATCATATGCTAAACATCATAATATAGGAATACACCAAATAAACTAACATCATCTAAACATGATTTCCAAGCACTCTAATGAAAGCATAACTCACAAGAAACCATACTCTAGAATCTGAATTATCAAGTGAAAACATCCAGCAATAGTTGCACTAGAAAAAAAGACCATCACTATACACTAGTCCCCAATAGTGGTATGGGTAGCTATGCCTCCCAACCACCTAGAACCTATAGATCCAATCTCGTCATGCTGAGGGAGATAATGATCCAACCACAAACACACACACACACATAAAGCAAACGTCCATGGCCAACACTCATGCCATACAGTATGATGATTGAAACCAAGAGCATAGACAATGTATGAACTACAGGTCCTAGTTAGACACTCAATGGGATACTAAGTAGGGGCTAACATCATGGAGAGTCACTTGGCATTGACAAGCCAAAGCTAGTATTGGTAGCTCAGACTTCTCAATGGAAGGAGCACATTTTGAACCTTTTTATTATCTTAAGTTTTATTACCACTCACACATTTTATTTAGTTATCACTTAATTAAAAATTCCTCTACCAACCTATGGTGCCATGATCACTAGGTTGCAAGATAGAAGCCCCCTCCATATGCTACCCTACGCTATCCATGCTCATCCAATGATGAGTGCGCATAGGCATGCATATTCCCAACCCAACCCTAATGATCATAGTTCCTAAAAGTACCATATAAGATTGGGCCTCACAATTCACCCAAAAAATGTATGTGCACATACTTGTGTGTGGTGCACCACCATCATGAAGATCATAACACAAGGACTAGATGACAACACAAGAAAAATATCACTCAACTAAAACAAGCTCGAGAGGATAGATTCTACACAAATTCGAAAGAACGATAAAATCATACATCATGAATTCACTCAACTGGCCTCAATCTTAAAGTATGGGTTCTACTCAAATCTCAATGATGCAACAAGACCAAATATCATGAACTCACTCAACTGGTCTCAATTTGGGAGTATGGATTCTACACGAATCTTAGTGTCCACAAAATAATAACAAGGGTCCAAAAGAACCAATAGTACCAAGTAAAAATAGCTCAATCAAACACAAAGTTAGGAGTACAGATGTGGCATGCATCCCAATGCAAATATAAAAGTTTGATAATGGTCTGACTAACATCCTATGGATAGTCCAAGTCCATGACCAACATCATGCCAAGAAAGCTAGAGAAAATTGGGCGACATGCAAACTAAGGAAAAATACCTCAAAACTCAAAAACTTCAAAATTAAAACTCATTTGGTCTTACCACATGAAAGCCACAAAAATTAAATAAAATCTAAGTTTGGAGTCCACATGCAAAAATGGCTAGTATAATAGTGCAAAACCCCAAACCCTCAACCTAAAAATTAGGGAAATGCTCATACCTGCCCAACTGGGTAGAACTAGCATACAGAAACAGAGAGAAACACTAGTTCTCAACCTCCTAACAAATGGCTACCAAAAATAGAAGTAGAAATGGAGCTAAAACAATAAAATGGGAGAGCTCTACCTCACAGCCAAAAGGAAAAAATGGGAATCTAAACCATAAAATTAAAAAGCTTGTAGAAGTAGCCAAAAATTGCGGCAAATAACCAACCAACCTACTTAAACCTTGAATCGATCCTAATGAAAATAGTTTATTCCTAGATATAGGAATTCATCTATGGAAAAGCTACTAGAAATTAAATTCAGTAAAGTTAAAAGCCCAAAAACCCAAAAAATGTAGAAATTTCCTTAACAACTTTTGCAATGATGTGAACCTCTAAATGTAAAGACATGCTCACTAGTCTAATCACATAATAAAAATGAGTTTGGATTTAATCATTACTCAAAGAATTAATTAAATAATTAAAATAAGGATATGTCAACCATACAAGGATGATATTGGTAAAATATGAATAGTTGAGTCATTAATGCCATGTGCCACTACCAAGGATATAAATCCTACACACTAAACAACACAATCAAGTGTAATTGCATATAATAACATAGTCAAAGAAATAAATGCATTAAATCATCTAATTTAACCATTTATTTAATTATACTAAAATAATCCATTTACATCACTCACATTTGCATAAAGCATAACACAAGAATGAAGTAAATAACCATAGCATTAATCCATCACATAACATAATCAAAGATATGTCCAAATATTAGATAATTAGATATCATCATAAAACACACCATCATCTCAAAATGGCATCATCATGCAAGATGATCAACTGAATAACATAGTATTCTAACATCTATGATACTAAAATCAATGTATAACATCTGACCGTCAGGTCATCTCAAATGTAAAACATAACATAAGTAACAAGTATCTCTTAGGTCAAAATATAACAAGGTAAATATCTATAGCACATAACCAATGAATCCAACATGAAAAATCCATTTCTAGTTATTTAAGCATTTAATAATGGTTGTTTAAACAACATGAAAAGGCACTTAAAACACATAAGTGAACATAGTCATAAACATGACTAACCATTACTATAGGAACCTAGTCTAATGTATCATGGTAACAATACATAGTGAAATCTCTACACACATTTTAGAGTAATTATGGAACATCATCATGATACCACATCGATCCTGGTAACCACTGGCACAAAGTCTAGTGAACCATAAGTCACATCATAATCTCATATATCAGTCATAAGCATAATTAAAAGTAATAGATACAGTAACATAAATCAAATCACCTCAAAGGTGTAGATCACTCATGGTACCAATCATGGTCCCTTCTCAAGGAGAGATCAATAAAGTTGCATCCATCGAAATGACTTTCCAAAGTCAAATGGGAGAGGCACTACAACTTTTATTACAATTTTTGCAATTTTATATTTTTTACATGATCTTAACATTAAAAAACTCACAACACCTACCAAACAACATCAAAACATGTAAAATGATTATGAATCTTAAAAATGATGATTTTTTTCAACTTCCAATATTTGACCAATCATTCACCACCCTTTGACTTTTCTTCTAACCTTATTATAACATGAAATCGACTTGCCTACATGCATGATAATAATGCCTAAACTATCTTGTGTCATCTTGGATACTTATTAACATTAATATTTGCATCCTTGATGTTTGACACCTTATTTAGGACCTAGGGCCCTTGCACCAGCTTTGATGCAAACTTGGGAAGATATTCACTAATGTACACCATGATCTGGTATACCATGAATCCCTCTAGCATAAAGCCCTTAGGATGTGCTCTTTGTCAAACCAAGCCCTTCATAAATTTCAAGTGCCTCTCAACCATCCACGTTGATCTAATTTGTACATGCCACAGAATTCAATCTCCTCAACTTGATGTATAAGGTAGTGTTCTTGAGCATTGAAAAAATTTGAAGGTAGACACTTTTGCATTTCACACATAAGCTGTGGAATTTTTCTCTTCTAATATTTTTATAATTTTTATCAATTTTTTTAGATGATAACCACATAAAAGAGGTTCAACATGCAAGAACATATAAACGAGATTTTAAATAAAAATATACAATAGATTAGATAAAAAGTAAAGCAAGTCATAAATATAATATATGTGCAAAAATATAAGAAATAACACTTCTAACCTCATGTATTTTCTAAGTCATTTATGACATCTTTAATATTGTTGTCAAACTAGTGTGGGAGGGATAGAGGTAGGATGTACTGTATTCATTAAAAAATTATCATTTCAATATATTACGAAATAATACAATAGGTAGTACATATATATATATATATATATATATATATATATATATATATATATATATATATATATATATATATATATATATATATATATATATATATATATATACTGTAAATAGAGAACATGACTTACCTTGACGAAGGTATGTCAATTATGTGTTTTCAACCTTAGCCCAAAATTACCTTTCTTTGATACATGACTAGTTATATTTGTAAAAAATCCTATGAAAATTTTTGTTTTTCTATGAGTTCTTTTAATGCATCACTTTGTTGCTCCATTAATAATCAAAGAAGGGCACTCGTATTTATGTGGTCTCCATTACTATTTGATTCAATGAAATCTTTCACTACATGATTGGATTCATGAATGTCATTACAAATTTTGGTAATTTTTTCTCTATCACTTCTTCCGTCTAATATTTTCTATAGTGTCTCTATTACATTCTTTTCAATATGCATAGCATCAAACAAATACATGATTCAGAGATCCTCTTAGTATGGTAACCTACTATATTGAGTAGGATAACTTTTTATTTCTCTAGTAAGTTGGTCATTGATGCCTTGATGGCCTTCATGAGCATCAATAACATCATTGCTAAATAAAAGATAATATCAAAATATAAATTTCAAACTTTGGACCACAAATTGGACATTACGTTGGACATTTAGTCGATCGTATTCCAACTTTCATGGATGAGGAGTCCATGTTCATGGTCTTGATGGTGTCTCTTCTTTCCCATTAAAAAGATTTTTTTTAATAATTTGATACTTATAATTATTATGGATAAAGTGCCTAAACTCATCGAACACCTACTCTCCTAAACTTCTTGAATAATGAGATTTCATCTTCAGACCACAAACTAGACATGTGAATTTTCCCTTTGTTAAACACCTAAAAGATCATGTACAATTATCATGTGCAACTTAATCATACAAAAATAATGTGTAAGTGATATAGCAAACCAAAAATATGTGATCTTAACAATATAACATACCGCAAAAATGATTTAGCCCAGGGGCATCATATACTATCCATACAAGCATTGCATGAAATTAAAATTGTCTTTGTCATATTGGTCTAAAGATGTCATACATAGTGAACCCATTCTATAACTTCAACAACTCATCAAAAAGGGCTCAATATATGCGTTCATATCTTTAACTTGGTACTTACCTAGTAATTGAATGAACAAAAACATTGCATAATTATTATGAACATTTTGATGCACTATTTATAAATTAATTTAGATAACTATTAACTGAAAAAATACCTGGTACAATTATTGAAAACATTGTGTGCTCCCTCTTTATGGACATCCAAGGAGGAATGTTATTTTTAATAACAAAAATAGGCCACACTAAATAAATAGATCTCATATATCCAAATGAATTGACACTATCCACTACCAATTAATGCTTGATATTATGAGGTTCTTCTTTGAAGTGTGGCCATGTTTTTTCTTTCTCTCTAAATGTTGAACCATCCATAGACATTCACATAACGTCATCTTGACTTCTATTGTGTGCATGGTTATCCATAAATTGTGCCAAGCTAGTGCACCTAAATAATCATTAAAGATGTGGAATAATAGGAATGTACCAAACAACCTTGTTAGGCACCTTTTTTTATTTGATCTAATCAATATCTACTAGTATGAAAATAAGGGCATTTTGTTGCAAATTCGTGTTGTTTATGATATAGAATGTGATTATTAAGACATGCATGTATTTTATGATACTTCATTCCAATTTGATTCATAATGGTAGACAATTCTCAGTACGAATTGTTGGTATTTTGCAACTACTAAGAAACAAAGCTTAATATCAAGATAATAAAACTCACAAAATCTAGGAATCAGCTACTTCCCATCAACAATTTTGCATGTTTCTTAGTTGGATACAACTTCAACAAAACCAAGAATGGTTTTCTACTCTTTAGGCTCTGCAGAACCAAGGTGGGTATACCTAAGGGATGGAAGAATTCTCAATATAATATTAGACACACTAATTTACTTACTAATAAAATTTCACAAGAACACACATCCCTTAACAACAGATTTGGTCATAATTCTCCTCAGGTTTGCAAATATTTCTTGACAATAGTAGCTAACTAGGGCTCAGAGATCAAATGCAAATGAGTGTTGACTAGCATTTACAATCTTGAACAGTAAAATAAAATTGATTTTGAAAATGAATTTGATGCTTATCTATGACCTTCCATATGCAGATTAAAATGATTAGATCAGTGCCCTATCAATTAGGGATTCAGAGTCTATTCAATTCCTAGATCTAATTGATTCCATTGCAACCAATATTATCAATAGCTCTCACTAGATCTCATACTTACCAACATCCATCCTATTACTATGGAAATCCCATCAATATCACTAAAGCATTTACTTAATTCATTCAATTAAAAGCAATAATGAATTGACATACAATTTAAACTCAATTGTATTCAATTGGACAAACTTTTGCTTCTACAACTTCAAAATAGCCACATAGTAGCATTGGAGACAAGATTCAGAGAGAACATAAATGGGGACAGTTCATGTTCTTCATTAACTTTCTTTGAAAGTTGTATACAATTTCTTAAGACTCAAAATAACTCACAAAAAGGACATCTAGACCCTGCCAAACTAGCGTATTCTCTTCAAATTTTTAGAAAAGACATATCAAAGAAAATACATCAAGAGTATTGAATCGAACAAACTTAATAAAACTAAAAAGTTCAAATATTCAGACCCTTTCTCAAACCCTAGAATCTGACTTATATAGGGTGAGATGCAACAAGCTTCAGGCTAAGAGAAAAAAATAGTTGTCCCTCTAGACAAAAGATATTTACATTTTGATTATAAAAGACAAAATTTCATGTAATAGAAAACTAATACATCAAGTATTCTTGTCGTGCCCAAAATATAGGGGCAAAAATACACATTTTTTTTTAAAGATTAATAACATCGCTAAGTTGATAAGGGGTTTTGATAAAGTTTACTATGTTTGATTCACTGGTTAAACTATGGTATATTGCAAAGCTTCCCCTAACATTACCTTAAGAGTACATTTAAGTTTATACCATCGTGTAGGAAAAGATTGTTAAATTAAACTTTCATTATTAAATCGATTAATTAAATTAAACAATCCAAATTCAATTAATTAAAAGATCTAACACATTATTATTTTTATTTACCTTTAACATATTACATCTACAAAACAATAGTATACCAAGCTTACTAGTAAACATAATTTACAATAAATTTAAATCCTATTAATATTAATCAATAAAACATTAATTAAGTAAAATATTAATTAAAAATATAATTAATTTATTTCAATAACAATTTAAATAATGTAAAACTAATTATTCAAGACATCGAAATAGAAAGAACTTACTAACTAAAACATCACATCTAACATACAAATATTTGAACTTTATTTTAACTTAACACAACAAAACATCTTTTGGATTGCTATATTCATTATAATTAATTATAATCCCTAAGCAACAATTCTACATTAATTTAAAACAATTCATTGTTTTTATACTTACAACACAAAAAAATAAATATACAAAACAATAATTATATAAATCTTAAAACTAAATAATAAATAATACTAATAACTAAAACCTAATAACTAACTTACTCTACTAATATAATATTAATATTTTAGAATAAGCCTAACTACACTTTAATTAATACTAAAATCTTAATTAACAAATACTAACTAACTTTTAACTAACACTTTTTAAAACACTAAAACTGTCTTAATAAAACTTTTCTAAATGTAATGATAAAACTAAGATTAAATAAAACTAAATAATAATAAAAAGATACACCTACACCCCACTAACTTCCTACTTACCTTTAACATTATTAAATCTAAACATACTAAAAAGCTACTTTAATAACACTAACTATATTTAAAATAAAAACATATTTACTACCCTATACTCCTCATGTGGACCAAAAAGTAGAGGCAAGGGAGGTGGTGTAGCGAGTAATAATGGCACTTTTGACTTTTTACAAACCCTTTCATAAATCTTTCAATATTCCTATGTTCACTTGGAAACAAGGAGGAGTAAAAAAATGATTAGTATAACTTTTAATACTAACCTGCTCCTTTCAAATTTGCCCCCTTTATTTCATTTGCTAGCTTAATTATTATGACAGACTGACATAGGGGCACATGTCAGTACTTACTCCAGCCCATCAAGGCCTTGTCAATGCCTAGAATGGGGGAAGGAGGTAAAGTGTTTTAAGTTTAAAAGTTTTATAGGTGAGGGTAAAGGTAAGAGCAAGGAAAGTTTGTGATTTAAAGTTAAGTAGATAGGATATTTAGGATATTTAAATATTTATTTTCATTCTTTTCTATTTTTGTTTATTTATTTAAATTTTAAAAAGTTTATAGAAATCAAACAAGGATAATTAAGAGAATCTTCAAGATTCTTTATTCAAAAGGGGAACTAACTTCCTCCCCATACAAATTCCAGAGAGCACTTTTGCTCTAGGGGATATATTTTTTTCAAGACCATTTGTTTTTTCTTTCTAAGTATAGATTTAGAATGAAGTTTATATTTTCAAAGACAAGGAGGATTATATTATTTTTTTCCAAGTCCATTTTATTACTAAGCATAGATTTTTAATGCAATTTCTATTTGCATGACAAAAGGAGTAATTTTTTCTTTCTAGCATTGATTATAGTATCAAGTTTAATAATTTGTTTAAACAATAATGTAAGATTATTTTATCTCCTAATAATCATGAAATTAAATTGAAATCCCAATCATAACATTAAATTTTCTTTAACATATTTTGTACTTATAATTGCATAATTATATTTCATCATTTTATCAAATTAACATTAATCAACTGAATGCAATTTTGAAGTATATAATGCCACAGTAAGGTAAAACATCATCACATCTAATTTCAAGTAAACATATGCAAAAACTGAAATACTAGGAAATATCATATGCAAGAATATTACTCAATTTTTTTATCAATATAGTGGTCCAATTATTTCTCATTTATTTTATTGAACCATCTGATTCAAAGGCTCCACCGGGAAAGAACTAGGAAGAAAACCCGACATCATGGCCATTTCAACAATAAGTTTAAATATAACATTTTTACATAGGATTATTATCCCGAGGAGAAATCTCCAAACATATTTGAATTTCAATAACATTTTTGAATTTCCTTTTTGGCTCCACAATAGGGAAACCATTACAAAGTTTGCAACGCATCAAGATGATCATGGAGAAAATGAAAACTGACTAGGAGACAACCATTCTTAACATGAAGACAATTTCAAACATTCACTCCCATCCATGTTTGCACAACAGGTTCGCCATTGAACCAGACTAGGGAGAAGGTGGATTTTTCCAATAGGAGACGTTAGCCACAACACCATAGAAAGTGCCCTTTTAGAGCTATAATCACAAGAACTTGTGTTCTTCTATTTTCTAAATTCCAAAACTCCAAACATGGTTTGTGCTAATGAGTAGAGGCCCATAACACCCTACTCTCTCCTTCTCCTCATCTTGAGGAGAGACTTTGCACTGTTGGAGTCCAACTAAAGACCTCCTCTTGTACATGGCCACTTCTGCCCTATCTGAGGGTGAATAATGCCAATACAATACATATAATCCCTTTCAAAATCAAAGCAAAATACTAAGGAAAAACATTTAAGAAAAACTCATTTCAATCCCTCCCAAACATATTCATCAAACACACGAACATACATATGCAAGAAAACTACTTAAGCATGAAACACAACATGAATAAAATGAGCTTGATGGATTCCTACCTTCACAATAAGGTTATGGCAACTAAACAATTTGAGATGAGCTTCCCTTCCTTATTCCTTCTCCTTCAATCATGAATTGCTCTCTAAAACTAAAGGTTGGGTGAACACCCTTCCTCTCTCAAATTTGCCTCTAAATAGGTTATTAACTCAACCATCTCCAAAATGCAATAACTCCCTCACTTGCCTAAAGGTTCTAGAGTCTTCTAACTCAACTTTTCATAAGGATAACCTCAAGGTGGAGTTTAACTTATTCAACTCATGGTGAAACATTCAATTTTTGCAATAAAGCAAAAATAGGATATTTGGGTGACCATAAAAGTCAACAAAAGAGGCTAGAGGGGTGGAAAATTCCTCCAACCCATACCTACACCTCTTAGGTATTTAGTTTTCATGATTTTTGACCTCTAGAACTAATTAGGGACCTATCAAAAAGCTTTCATGAATTGGACTTCCTAACAACCCTCAAAAAAGAAAATTAAACACTAATCCTAATTAGAGTAATTAATCTCAATTACAAATTGATTAGAAAAAAGTTAACTAACCTAGTCCAACTTATATCTTTAGGTTACTTGGTTAACCCTAACTATCAAGCTAAAATACATATACGAGTCATGAGTGTCAAGTGACACTATAAAATCACTGTTACAAAATATTAACACTTAATAATCACAAAATGATACATTCATTCATTTTACGATCCAAATAAAATATGAACAACGGGGTTTGCATCTTTCATTAGATTCAACCATGGTTTTCACAAATGGTACATAGGGTTAAGTTCTAATTCTCTATTAGATTTCTTGGCTAAAATATCTTGCATACTCATTGCACACGTCAGTAGCCCAAGAAAATCACGTGCACATTTTAGTAGTTAAGTATATGAATAGAAATGAGTATATATGACTCATCAGGATAATCACATAACTCAAACATAAATATTTTAACTAATTAGTTATTTATCTCATTTCTATTCGTATACTTAACTACTAAAATTGCATAATCAAAATGTGATAAACTAGGTCAAATATGCCTTTTCTCCAAGAGTTCCTCCAACTGAGTCTTTAGTTCACTAAGCTCATGAGTAGTCATCCTATATGTTGCTCTCAATACTGGCTCAACTCCTAGCACAAGATCTATGTGAAAGTCCATTGCACTAGGTGGATGCATACCAGGGAGCTCTAAAGGAAACACATCTGCAAACTCCTGTAGGATTGAAAAATCATTGAGGGATGGCTCTCTCTCAAAATATTCCTCTCTATTACTAATGGTGATAGTGAACAACTGACATCCCTTTCACATGCACTGTTTAAGCTACATAGGGAAAATCATATGAAGAGATACTGGTCTCTTTACTCTAAAGATCACTCTAGAGATCCCATACTCGTCCACACATTCCACCCTCTTTTGTCAACAATCCATCTTGGCACTATGGTCACAAAGCCAATCCATGCCAAGGGCAACATCATAAGAACCTAGAGGGGTAGTGCTTAGATCAGACATCATGGTCATGTCTCTAATCTAAATCTAGAAATTATGCACCATGGAACTAACTGACAATATAGCTCCTAAGGCTAACTCTACTTCTCAACTGATATCTTGTCTAACTGCCACTAGCCCGCAATGCTCCACTACATATGGAGATATAGAAGAGTTAGTAGTTCTAGAATCAAATAAAATAGCAACCATATGACCCTATATTATACCTATGGCCTCGATAATTGTGGCATGATGCTCATCCTAGTGGTTGTCAATCACTACAAAAACCCATATCACCAATTGTCGGCTCTGAAATAGCCCCTCTCTGACCACCGAATGATTGCCTCTGGAAACACTCTCTAGCTATATGACCCATGCCACCACAAGTGTCACATTGTCCTTGAGTATAAGACTATACACCCTATGATCTGGACTGTTATGGGCCTCTTGACCTGCTAGATCCACTATAACCACCCTTAGAAGATTGTTGAGTCTTTGTTGACTGTGACTGTGGGGCCTATACCTTTTGATCCTATTTGGGACCCTATGACTGCCATTGCTTAGGCTTGGATTGCTAATAACTCTGTGAGAGTTTCTATTGCTACTACTATGGTTTCTACTACTGAGAATGTTGGCTCTTAGAGGACCCTACTATATAGTTTTGATTCCCTTTCCAAGGGGGTTTCAGCTAGGTAGAGTTTTAGTTTTGAGATCAATCCCATGACTTCTATCTACCCTGAGTATCCTTACCAACTAATGCTATCTCAACTACCTATCTAAAGGTGGTAGGGAAGGCCAAATAGACTGCACCTTGGAGTGAGAAATTTAGGCCCATAATGAAACAATGTACTTGTAGTTTCTCATCCTTCATGTATTCAACATATGAAAGGAGCTCAAGAAACCTACTCTCATAGTGAGCTACTATGAGGCCCCTCTGATGTAGAGAATGAAATTCCTCTACCTGCTTCTATTTGAAGTGCTCAGATAGGTACATCTCTTATAATCTAACCAAGAATGACTCCCATGTGAGAGTATCCATCCTCACTCCTCCTATAATTTCCTCCTGATGCCACCAATTGGAGGCATCTCCCCTTAGTTGGTGGATTGCTAGATGTGCCTTCAGATTACTCCCATAAGGACGTAATCCAAAGCACTACTACAGACCCTATCATCAGGCCTCTCCTATTGTTCCCTTAGTGGAACCAGTACAGTATGGTGGCTAGAGTTGTATCAACTCCCTGATCTCATCTCCTACATGTTTAGGAGGTCTATCGAGTGGTGGTCCTCTTTGATGTATTGACTCACCCTCATGCTCACCTTGTCTCTCTACATGCTTGGGTGGGGGACTCCTACTCCTCTCTCTACCACTGACCCACCTCCTCTGGGTCCTTATGCTTCCATTTCAGGAATCTACTGCCCTAGCTATACTATAGGTGGTAGTCTCTACTGAACTACTCCAATTAGTGTCTAGAGGGCATCCAAGATGTCCTCATTTGGGTTCAGTGGTGGTGGTGGTGGTGGTGGTGGAGGAGGAGGAGGTGGTGGTCCATCCTCCCATTCTGCTCTACCACCTCTATCTCGTTGGTTGCTTCATGTAACGGGAGGCATCCTAAAAAATTTAAAGTTTTGATTAAGTTGAAGCGTAATGGTTTTAGGTTCCTAGTGTTGAAACATGGGCTCTGATACCAAAATGTCATTCCAAAAATATAGGGGCAAAAACACACAATTTGTTTTTTTAAAGATTAATAACACTGCAAGTTGATAAGGGGTTTTCATAAAGTTTACTATGTTTGATTCACTAGTTAAACTATGGTATATTGCAAAGCAGATATATGTTCCCCTAACATTACCTTAAGACTACATCTAAGTTTATACCATTGTGTAGGAATAGATTGTTAAATCAAACTTTCATTATTAACTAGATTAATTAAATTAAACAATCGAAATTCAATCAATTAAAAGATCTAACACATTATTATTTTTATTTACCTTTAAAATATTACATCCACAAAACAATAGTCTACCAAGCTTACTAGTAAACATAATTTACAATTAATTTAAATCCTATTAACATTAATCAATAAAACATCAATTAAGCAAAATATTAATTAACAATATAATTAATTTATTTGAATAAAAATTTGAATAATGTAAAACTAATTATTCGAGACATCAAAATAGAAAGAACTTACTAACTAAAACATCACACCTAACATACAAATATTTTAACTTAGCACAAAAAATATCTTTTGGATTACTATATTCATTATAATTAATTATAATCCCTAAGCAACAATTCTACATTAATTTAAAACAATTCATTGTTTTTATACTTACAACACAAAAAAATAAATATACAAAACAATAATTATATAAAACTTAAAACTAAATAATAAATAATACTACTAACTAAAACCTAATAACTAACTTACTCTACTAATATAATATTAATATTTTGGAATAAGACTAACTACACTTTAATTAATACTAAAATCTAAATTAACAAATATTAACTAAATTTTAACTAACACTTTTTAAAACACTAAAACTGTCTTAATAAAACTTTTCTAAATATAATGATAAAACTAAAATTAAATAAAACTAAATAATATTAAAAAGATACATCTACACCCCACTAACTTCCTACTTACCTTTAACATTATTAAATCTAAACATACTAAAAAGCTACTTTAATAACACTAACTATATTTAAAATAAAAACATATTTACTACCCTATACCCCTATGGACCAAAAAGTAGAGGCAAGGGAGATGGTGTCACCAAGTAATAATGGCACTTTTGACTTTTTACAAACCCTTTCATAAATCTTTCAATACTCCTAGGTTCACTTGGAGACAAGGAGGAGTAAAAAAACAATGAGTATAACTTTTAATACCAGCCTGCTCCTTTCAAATTTGCCCTCTTTATTTCATTTGCTAGCTTAATTGTTATGTCAAACTGACATAGGGGCATATGTTAGTACTTCAGCCCATCAAGGCCTTGTCAATGCCTGGAATAGAGGAAGGAGGTAAAGTGTTTTAAGTTTAAAAGTTTTTTAGGTGAGGGTAAAAGTAAGAGCAAGGAAAATTTATGATTTAAAGTTAAGTAGATAGGATATTTAGGATATTTAAATATGTATTTTTATTATTTTCTATTTTTATTTATTTATTTAAATTTTAAAAAGTTTATAGAAATCAAACAAGGATAATTAACAAAATCTTCAAGATTCTCTATTCAAAAGGGGAATTAACTTCCTCCCTATACAAATTCTAGAGAGCATATTTTCTCTAGGGGAAATAATATTTTCAAGACCATTTTTTTTTTTTAATGTATAGATTTAGAATGAAGTTTATATTTTCAAAGACAAGGGGGATTATATTATTTTTTCCAAGTCCATTTTATTTCTAAGCATAGATTTTTAATGCAATTTCTATTTGCATGACAAAGGGAGTAAATTTTTCTTTCTAACATTGATTATAGCATCGGGTTTAATAATTTGTTTAAACAATAATTTAAGATTATTTTATCTCCTAATAATCATGAAAATAAATTGAAGTCCCAATCATAACATTAAATTTTATTTAACATATTTTGAACTTATAATTGCATAATTATATTCATCATTTTATCTAATTAACATTAATCAAGTTCAAATGCAATTTCAAAGTATATAATGCCACATTAAGGTAAAACATCATCACATCTAATTTCAAGTAAACATATGCAAAAATTAAAATACCAAAAATATCATATGCAAGAATATTACTCAATTTTTTTATCAATATACATGGTCCAGTCATTTCTCATTTATTTTATTGAACCACCTGATTCAAAGGCTCCACTGGGAAGAACTAGCAAGAAAACCAGACATCATGGCCATTTCAAGAATAAGTTTAAATATAACATTTTAACATTTCTAAATTTCCTTCTTTGCTCCACAACATGGAAACCATTATGAAGTTTGCAACACATCAAAATGATCATGGAGAGAATGAAAACTGACTGGGAGACAACCAATCTTAACATGAAGACAATTTCAAACATTCACTTCCATCCAAGTTTGCACAACAGGTTCATCATTGAACCAAACTAGGGAGAATGTAGATTTTTTCAACAAGAGACATCGGCTACAAAACCTTAACAAGTGCCCTTTTGGAGCTATAATCACAAGAACTTTCATTCTTCCATTTTCTAAATTTCAAAACTCCAAACATGGTTTGTGTTGACAAGTAGGGGCCCATAACACCCTACTCTCTCCCTCTCCTCATCCTAAGGAGAGACTCTACAATGTTGGAGTCCAACTAAAGACCTCCTCCCATACATGGTCACTTTTTCCCTATCCGAGGGTGAGTAATGTCAATACAATCCATACAATCCCTTCGAAAATCAAACCAAAATACTAAGGAATAACATTTAAGAAAAACTCATTTCAATCCCTCCCAAACATATTCATCAAACACTTGAACATGTACATATGCAAGAAAACTAATTAAGCATGAAACACAACATGAATAAAATGAGCTTGAGGGATTCCTACTTTTACAATAAGGTTATAGAAATTAAATAATTTGAGATGAGATTCCCTTCATTTTTTCTTTTCCTTCAATCTTGAATTGCTCTCTAAAACTAGAGGTTGGGTGAACACCCTTCCTCTCTTAATTTTCCTTTAAATAAGATATTAACTCAACCACCTCTAAAATGCAATAACTCTCCCACTTGCCTAAAGGTTCTAGAGTCTTCTAACTCAACTTGTCATAAGGCTAACCTCAAGGTGGAGTTTAACTTATTCAACTCATGGTGAAACATTCAATTTTCGCAATAAAGCAAAAAAAAGATATTTGGGTGACCATTAATGTCAACAAAATGGGCTAGAGGGGTGGAAAATGCCCCCAACCCATACCTATACCCCTTAGTTACTTAGTTTTCATGATTTTTGGCCTCTACGACTAATTAGGGACCTATCAAAAAGCTTTAAAAATTTGGATTTCCTAACAACCCTCAAAAAAACAAATTAAACACTAATCTTGATTAGGGTAATTAATCTTGATTACAAACTAATTAGCAAAAAGGTAACTAACCTAGTCCAACTTAGATCTTTAGGTTACTTGGTTAACCCTAACTATCAAGCTAAAATTTATATATGAGTCATGAGAATCAAGTGACACTATAAAATCACTGTTATAAAATATTAACACTTAATGATTACAAAATGGTACATTCATTCATTTCATGATACAAATAAAATACGAACAACAAGGTCTGCATCTTTCATCAGATTCAACCCTGGTTTCCACAAATGGTACATAGGGTTCAGTTCTAATTCTCCATTAGATTTTCTAGCTAAAATATCCTGAACACTCATTGCACACATCAGTAGCCCAAGAAAATCACATGCGTATATATATATATATATATATATATATATATATATATATATATATATATATATATATATATATATATATATATATATATATATATATACTCATCAGGATAATCACATAACTCAAACATAAATCTTTTAACTAACTAGTTATTTATCTCATTTCTATTCATATACTTAACTACTAAAATTGCATAATCAAAATGTTAAATATGCATTCACTTTCTACACTACTTCATTAGTATACATGTTTATAAAACATCAAATAACATAATTAGACATCTGAAAGTAAACCATCAAACAACATAAAATAACATAATAATGTTCAGTGTATCTAGCATTGTCTCAAGGTATCGAGTCATGAGTATCAAAATAATAATTTATCAACTATGTTATGATGGGTCGGGGTGAGGCCTCACAATTCCTTTGGTAGGTCCCATTTATGTTACATCTTTGCATGTTACTAATTTTTGTATTGGCTACTACTATTCTAAATCTTTGGCATATGCAGCTACTAGACTAGCCAATGATGAATCTCATTCTAGTACTTGGAAATCAATCCCAACTCGAGGGTTTTCACTATTTTCATTATGAACTGATAAAGCTACCTTTATTCTTATTTCTTCCTCTATCATGTCAACATCCTAGGCCTTTGAACCTGCAACTAAAATTGGTTGCTTGCTTTTATCTTCTTCTTTCCTCTAATCCTATGCAAGTGTATCAATGACCTGTAGTTCATCTTCTTACACCTCATCATCATCAATTTCAGCTTCTTCCAACTATTCATTAGAAGCAATATCTACCATCCACTTGTAAAAAAGTGTATCATATGTCCAATTGAAATACGATATATCATGTTGCTTCTTAATCACATATTCAGCTTCCTTGTCAATATTAACAAAATCTTGTTTTAAAGAATCAAAGAATAACTGGACCTTCACCAATTCCCTATTATTGTGGCCCACCATGCATGTCCTTTTTCACTAATGACTTTATTCATTCTTAAACAGAACAAGTCATTCAATTCCTTGGCCCATTCATCTTTATTCTTTAGTTTATTTTTCCTATCCAAAGCATGTGGGAATAAATCAAATTTCTCATTTTTGTACTTACTCAAGTAAGCTACAACCTTCCTCTATAATCCCACTCTTATGTCATCAAATTCTAATAGATCATTGACAACATCAAAAGTTTTTTCATTATGGTCATGAGAAGACCTTATGACAGAATAACACCAAAAATATAATTTCTTTTCTTCTTTTTCCCTGCTTATTAACAATGGGTTTCAAAGTTTCTTATTGGCTTTCATTTCTTCCCAAATATTTATTTCCCTAGTTAACTACTCATAGAATACTGGCCATTCAATTTTGTCCACTAGATACATGAGAGCCTTTCTTAATTTGCCTTCATATTGCATATTTAGCTCTACATGCAATGCCCATAGTTTGCTCTTTTCTTCCTCAAAATCTTTAGTTGTGTAGTACTGTGGCCTTTGTGGAGTCTCTGGTATTTCAATGAGAGGAGTGGATTTAAAAGGTTCCACTGGAGGGTGAGGATATGTAATCCTTGGCCTAGAAGACCTCCCCATTACCTTATTTTCAATTTCAATTCTATTCTAAACTTCTTTATTATATGCCTCCAAAACTCTTTCATACTTGGCTTGCAACTCCAATCTCTTATTCTCATCCTTCTCTATAGTGGCCAAAGTCAATTGAGATGTCCCAAGATTTAAATGTGCAGCCTCTATAGAAGTTGTATCCTCTACCCCTTTTACAATTAAATTTCCAATCAGCCCATTACTATCTGATTGTAGAGACATTGTTTTGGATGCTTTTCTGATTGACCAAATAACAAAAGTAGCTTAGTCTACTCTAAATTTAGCACCTAAGATCTCCTCTCTTTTTTGGTCCAATGTGTCTAACTTATTGGAAATAGATTTAAAAATTAGGGCATCTACTATATCCCAATTGGGAAGCAATAGAACACCTAATGCTCTCACCATTTCTCTCCCTTCTTCAGGGGTTAGGCTTTGAAATTCCTTTATCATTTCATCTTTTATTTGGGTTTGAATGGCTGCATCTTCAATCTTCGGATGCTAAGCCTTCAATTTATTGCATCTTTCTTCATATTTGCCTATGTTTGTCCTCCATGCAAACTAGTGGAAGGCTCTGGAATTAACAAAACTATCATCTGACATAAGTTGATGATTGGCCTACTCTATCACAAGGTCTAGTTCTCTTCCCTTAAAATTTTCCACTATCAAATCAAGGCTTGGCATAGGGGGATCTTGGGGTTTTCCCTCATCTAATTCTGCCTGGGTAATAAAAATTCCTGCTTAGGACCCCGACTGTTCAATTTGTTCTCCAGTGAATTGTTCCTCTCTAATCTGCAAAGGGGATTGTGTAGGTGAATATTCCTCAATGTGAGGACCTTGTTCTTTCATTATTTTTTGCCTCTTAGGAGAGGGCTCATCATGTCTTTCTTCTAAGGCAACACTAGTGGATGTTACTATTTTTTTGCCCTTATCCATAGTGGCCTTCTTATTTTGGATCACATTATAACTTGACCTTTTCTAGACAATCAATTGTCCTACCCCTAGATTGGGAGTGAATCCCAATCTTCTCATTACCTCTTTGGCCCTGTCTGGATAAGTATTAATAAACAATTTTTTTTTCTCATTCATAGCTTCCATTATTTCAGGGAAAGCAATCATGAGTTTATTAATTTTGTCTGCCTCTATAGTGGCATTACCCAAAGGATTATAATCTCCATCAAAATAATGAATAAAATCCAAAACCATTGAAAATACCCTCCATTTTTCTTTCTTGGTTTCCTATTCCTACAAAAATAACTCATTTCTTATTATGTCTTTAGGGAAATATGGCTCATGTTTTATTTTGCCAAGCTTAGCTCTATGCCTAAAGAATAAGTCATAGAATCCCTCAGTGTCACAAAAATGGGGATGAGAGATAGCTATCTCGTACTGGTCTAGTATTTTATATAGAAATAGCCAACCCCCTTTTGTGATCACAAATTGGTGGGTTATAGTGCAAGTAGGGAAAATTGATCCTCTTCCCCTTTTCACCAATTAACTTTCCTCCAATCCTCCTAATTGCCACAAAAATTCAGCTCCCCTACCTTTAATGGCACCTGGTAGGGAAATACATGAGGGGTTCCTTTAAAACCATATATCCTAAGAATAGTAGAAATAGAGTATGGGATAATGTCTCCTCAATTATGTGAAACTTTTAGACTAGTAGGATTGTCCATGGGTCTGACAAGGTCTATCAATGCTTTAGGGACTTTGGGATTGTCCCTCAATAATAGGCATCTCAATTTGGAAGAAAAGTACCTATCAAATCTAACAACACTAGCATTTTTAGCATCCTAGGTCATATCTGCACTCCATAACTGAACTGGCAATGCTTTTCCCTCCTATTCTCTATTTAGATTCATCTCTTTACCAAAATATGTCATTCCTTTGAACAAAAGCATATGCGTCGGCAAGGAATAATGACCAAAAGTTTTATCTGCCTTGCCTTTTGCAATCCCTACCAAGCCAGTATTAATTTCTTCTGCTATATAGGAGGCAAAATAAAAAATAACATCCACACAAAAAGAGGAAATATGAGTGATCATATACATAAAACTGATGGGCATGACATTCTACTCATCTTCACCAAAAACTCTACACAGAGTCCTATATGCCTCCACAACCCAAGAGGTGAAAAATTCCTTTTTAAAAGGTTCCCTAAAGGATGTTGTAATCAATGGAAAATTCCCAATTGTGCCTATATGTGCCCTCAGTGCACCCTGCCTAATTGCATCCTTCTTTGATATATATTCCTTTTCTAGCTCTTGCAGTTCAAAGGGTACATGATATTCTGTTAGTGGCTCTAGGCAAAATACCTCTCGAATTTCCTCTTGGGCTAATTATGACCAAAGGCTCACCATCAACTCTCCTTACTACTCTGATTGTTGAATCATAATTTTTTGCAACAACCTCTAAGAGATCATGATCCATAAAGACACTAGGCACTACTAGCTTTCCCAAATCAAAGTTCTAGACATTTGCATGAGGCAAATAAAATCCTTTCCAAAAACCACTTTTTAAACAATGAAAGCCTAGTTTGAGAAGTCTTGGCATCCCTAACCTAGTTTCCCTTATCATATAACCCATCTACAATTCTGAGTCTAGGGTTTAATGAGGTTAATTTTTTCACTTTGATAGTCTCATTTGTAGACTTCGGGAGTAATTCAAGAAACTCGTCATGGATATTAATAGTCTTCCTGACCAAAGAAAACCTTCTTTGAAGGCATGATGAATACAATTTGCAGAAGACTAAATTACTTCAAAGAGTATGGAGCACAAGAACTTACTTGATTTTCTACTTATTATTCTATGTAATTCTATGATGGTTTGCGAACAAAGGGAGACTGTTTTTATGTTTTGATCAAGCCAAGCACAAATTCTCAATAACTTCTTCTTTGGATGCCTAAAATTTTGTTCACATAAGATGGAAGTGGAAAAACTCTGCAATATACTCTTTTTTTTGCTCGCACGAGAGCTTTCATTTCTCATAAATGAACTATAAGGGAAATAGAGTGGCACCACCTTCTACATTCAAATTTGCACCATTGATCTCAAAAAATATAATGATCCAAGAGTGAAAATAGGGATGACTCATTTTCCATTTGCCACGCTGGAAGTTAATCCAACAAAATTTCTCCACATGTTCTTTTCCTTCACTACTGGTGATACAAAATGGACCCACTAGTTTTTGAGGACACATATTGCTAAGTCGCTACATCACTATGCATAAAAAGTGAGCATGTTACCCATGAGACATAGCAACAACCATTGATTCCATTTCAATCTGATGATGTGCATTAGATTCATTGTTCAATACAATTGTGGTGGGTCCCTCCTTTACTCCCTTTGGTCGCTATGTCACTACCTTTAAAAAGAAAGAAACTTCCCATAGTGATCAAGTGATGACCATTGATCTATCTTTAATCTAATGATCATGGTTCTTATCTGCTCTTTCCTTTTGGGTGTGGGTCCTTGTCACTATCTCACTTGGAAATGTCCTAATGAGCTAGTGAATAATTCAATATTTTAATCCATTTTGTGACATCATAGGGTTGGGCCCTACCATGTTTCATATTTTCAAGTTAGTTGCTATGTCGCTACCAACAAGGTGCAAGGATTTTCTGATCGTGACATAGTGACCTCCCGTGTTCTTGAAAATTCTTTCACATATATGTTTCTTTGTAGGATACCGACATGTCAATGGTTATTACATGGCTCATTTCTAATGAAAAGATTGTTGGGACCCACCTTTTAAATCACTGCCATAAACCCAATTCTTGTCAAGTCGTTCTGTCACTACCAACGGGATTTACTATTTTTCAGTCGCAACATAGTGACCTCATGAATATTGTTAAAAATTTGGCTCCAGGAATACCTCCACATTTCCCCCATAATTTCTAAAATCAATGCCTCAGATAGAGTAATAAAAGTGTGTAATGATATCATCGACTAAGAACTTTACAGTCACTATCTTTTTCAAAAACTGCCATCCTCTTTATTCTCCAATAAGGTGCTATACTGCTACTGATAGGGTGCATTCTTTTTCTGGTTGCAACATAGCAACTCGTTGGAAAAACCAAACTCTGATGACACTATTTCTAACTCATTCCAACTAGTCCCTTCTCCAACACTGACAACTCTGACATCAATCACATCACCAAAAGGTTCAAAACAACCAAGATTTCAAACACTAACTCTCCACTTTTTGATAACGTTATTCCATTTCATGGTAGTCGCTATGTCACTACCTTTAAAAAGTGAGAAACTCCTCATAGTGACATAATGACCACCATAGATCTTATAAAGATCAGATGGTGCAAATAATTTTGATAAATATTCAAAATTCAAAACAGCTTTGCAACCAATTAAATTTTAAAAAGCACAAGACCTAACATGCATAACTAGGTACAAGGCTTAGGGTTTAATAGGGTTTTTCCTAATGTTTCAAAAATTACAAAGGCAGAAATCCAAAACCCTAGCAGGCAAGAAATAGAATTCAATCTAATTTTTATACCTAGAACTTGGAAATTTTTATTTTGTAAAAATTAGACCAACACGAACAAGGCAGAATATTTGATGGTGGTAACAAAAACTCACCTATCAACCTACAACAACAAATATGAATTGTTAATATAATGAATAATAATGGTATGCTAACATTGAAGATGACAAAAATGGCATACCCTAGCATACATGACATTGCTACATTGGATAAACCATTCATAACCTTCAAGTTCACCAACAAGACTATAGTAGAGAGAAGAGTTGTTTGGGAGCCCTTGTATAGGGGACTATGTGCCTTCTCAAGTATAGTTATATCAAGAGCATCTTCATCATCATTATCAGATGTAGTAGTACCATCATCATGAGCATCTTTATCAGCTACACAAATACCATCTTCTACAATCATGTACTCTAGAACATTATCATCTTCTTCCATGGGAGTGTTATCCTCAGCTTAGATATTCACACCTCCATGTTTCTCCAGTTTGAAATCCATATTCACCAATTGATGAAAATTGTGACCCCCTTCAACATGACCATGTTGCCTACAATGACTCTAAGTTGTTGTGATTAGAATACTTCAATTCTTTAAGCCCTTACAATTTTTGCAAGGACAATTACATTTGTGATATTACTATCAGGATTTAACTATGTGGATTTTGAGTCAAACTCATTGACCCATATTTCATGACTAGTGATTCAACATGAATCCATCTCTCATGAGAATAAATGGAACACTTAGCACTCATTGGATCTAGGTCATGCTCACAAGGGTGAAGTGTTCCATTTATTCTCATGAGAGATGGATTCGTGTTGAATCACTACTCATGAAATATGGGTCAATGAGTTTGACTCAAAAATCACACAGTTAAATCCTGATAGAAATATCACAATTTGACTTGCTATGGAAATTATCTCCTAATTAACAATTACATTTATCAACTTTTCTTCAGAATTGAGACCAAAATCTAGCATTTATCTAATTATTTTATTTTGGGTTCATATTTCCAGGCATGAGCTTTCTTCACATAAAAATATATCTTCAAAATTATTGGATATGTTGTACTTAATGTTTATATCTACACATATGGGTTTGAAAGAAAAATTTGGTGTACTTAATGTGTGTATCTATAAAATATTGGATATGTATGGTTTTAAAAGAAAATTTTGGTCTAGTTAATGTGTATCTCTATAAAAATATTGGACATGTTGTACTTAATGTTTATATCTACACATATGGTTTTGAAAGAAAAATGTGGTTACCTTGCTCAAATTCACCCATATTATAATCAATGAAAATTTGTCCACTTACATTAAATTTCATTATTTGTGGTTAAACATTTATTGTTAAGGAAATTGGCAAGGAAGCAATGACAAAAGTATCCAAAGATTTTATTACAAGTATCACCTCCCAAAATCCAATCACAAAAACAAAAAGAAAGAATTTGTAGAAATGCAACATAGAGAAGCAGAAGAGTTGGACAAGGTTACAATAAACTCAAAATTATTAAATCTTCCAAAAAAATGGAATTCTTATATGTTTGATGTACAAAAAGCCAAAGTGGGGTAGTGGTGCAGTGGTGTAGGGGCCCAAGGTCCTAAACAAGATAATCAAACATCAAATTTTGGATAGATTAAGTGATTAATAAGTGTCCAAGTTGACACATGGCAATAAATCAATCTCAAGCATCCTAGAATGCATTTTAGGCAAATTTCTTGCATGTTGTAATAAGGCCTATGTGCAAGTTGTAGATTAGTTAACATTGGTCAATGCTATGAATTGACCAAAAATATTCAATTTTTTGTTTTTAATAGTTCTCGCATTATTTATCAAGTTTTGGTAAGCATATGAAGTCATGTATTTGGAAATATTGAAAAGTTGCAAAAATTGTCAAAAAGTTATCATGCAAGTTTTCTTGCAAATTTAGATGGTCAACAGTTACAGTTGTGTTTTGATCAAACAAGTAGAGGTGAATATGTAAGTTCAAGAGGCTTGGCCTATAAATTGAATGTTCTTCAACCTAGGAAGGTTGTTGGTGTTGTGATGTATGGAATTTGAATCAATAAAGAGATCTTTGGTGGGAAATTAAGTGTATACAATTAGTACTATTTTGACAAAGAATCAAAGGAATGAAGTTGTAGAAGAGGTTCACAATGACAAGAAGACAGTGATGGGTCAATGCAAGACCACAAAAATTATAGAATTGGAGTCCCTTAATGCAGAGGTAATGAGTTATCCATGGACAATAAATGCAATTGAAGTGCAGAAAAATGAAGTAAAAATAGTAAGGTTAAAGTTGTTGAATTGGATGAAGCCATTGTTTTTGGAAATTGGTATGTTGAGTAGTCAAAGTATGGTATATATGTCACCAAGGAAAGGTAAACCTTGTGTAAAGATGAAAATATCAGTTCATATGGAGCAACTTTGAGTAGAGATGGTCAATCTCCTCCAATCATGTTGACTTGATAAGTTTTCATTTCTTCATCAATTTTTCTAGAGAGTGATGGTATAGCATGACCTATTCCTTTAAAAAAATTGTACTTGCATCTCCAAATTGTATGTGTTTTTTTATCATAGTTGACCAACTGATGATAATGTAACCTATGGCTATAACTTCCGTATCTAATTCAAAATCCATCACAAAGCACCTTTTCCCTAATCTAGTTGTGTCATCCCCTATTTGATTTGTTAACACAAAGACATAAATTGTGGGAGACATAAATTGTAGGAAAAAAAAACTTATTTACTATTATTTTACTCTTGTTCATATAAATGTCAAATATATACTTGCTACTACATACTACCCAACCAAAAATATATAGGGACTTGAGGACTACTTTTCAAAGGCAAGTGAAATAGGGGGAAGTTTACTTCTAGAATATAGTTTTCTATCTTAAACTTATAAGGAATCTTAAATAAAATATTTCATTTTCAAAACAAGGAAAAGAATCGAGTGTAGAAGTTGATGAAAGCTAACTTCAGTGCGCCAAGATCACCTGCATGCAAATAGACTATTGAAAGGAAATCATAGAAGGAAGGACCAAGAGCTTGGGAAAAACACTAAATGGACTAGAGAGAGAAGATATTGCAAACAAGGAAAATGTATTTCTATACAATATGCTAAAAGAGTTGAGTTATACAAAGTGAGAGCCCAAATATAAAGGCTTCAAGGAATCTTCTAGAACAAGCTAGAAGATGCTAGGAGATAAGTGTGACAACTAAGCATACATCCACATAAGGTTGAGAGACCTTGAACAAAGTGAGAGAATAAGTATGACTTAGGTAGGAACAAAATCCCATGTTGTCAACAACTTGTCACAAACTCCTACATGACAACTAAAGTCTAAATGCATTTATCTAAGTAAAATTAAGTAAATAGAATAAATAATTAATAAATTAATTATTAATTCTAACTCCCCCTTAAGTGCAACTTAGGGAAATGCCTTAAGCTCACAAAAGCTAAGATGAAATGCAGAATGGAACCCGACAATAAGGCCATGTTAGATACCCATGAACAAGGAAATCTTTGGAAAGAGGAGAAAAGGAGAAATCCCAATGGGAAAAACCCCTCTCCAAAAAGATATAATTGAAAATCCAGTGAAGAACTGAAGAAGCCTCCAACTAGAGAAATGTCCCTGAAAATAGGAACAAAAAGAGATCATGAAGAGCATCACTAAAGCATGAAGAAGCTACAACTCTATTATCAGAAAGAAATTGCTTATCTGAGGAACCTCCATGGAAGAAGGCATGAACTAAGTGTGTCTATATGGTAGATGATCCATCTCACTGAAATGCATAGGTAGCTAGCCACTACAATCACCTAGTATATAGGATCAGGTACTAAATACATAGCTCACACTAATGAACTATCAAACCAAGGAAGCATTAGAACAATAGAATAACCCCCACTTAATGCAAACGGGGTGCGATGACAAGCAACTGAGAAGGTGGGCCAATATCCTCTGCAACTCAAACCAAGAACGATGAGAGAGGGAAAGAGGTACAAACACCTATAAATACACAGTCACACTGACTCTTCATGGGGCAAAAAAAAAAGGAAGAAGGTACAAAAGCAGCAAACAATTATGCCCCCATGGTGCTTTATAAAATAACACAAGTACAATTGTCTCAAAATTTATTGGGCAAATCTATTTCATTCTGCTTCATTCAAGCCACTAAGAAAACTCTAGCAAACTTCAAAAACCACATCAAAACCCAAACAACCTTTCACTCATTAAAGAATACCAATCAGATTGTGTTGATAAATTAGTTGAAATCTTTTACTATGTCTTAGTTTTTGTGCCACCTACTCACTAATATTTCAACATTTCATTTTGAGTCTTGATCGAATTTTTTCCTAAAATTGTGTTGGGCCTCAAGAATAATGTTCGAATTTTTTTATTTTATCCTCAAAATTCATTTATGGGATTTTTTATTTTTTCCTTAAAATATCTTGATTGGTGTTATTGGTCTTAGGGTTTTTTTCAATTTTTTCATTGGGGGGTTTTGTCAAATTCTCCAACAAAAATTGTGCTTTCTTGCAGCTGTTTGGTCACACCTAGAGTTGCTAGGGAATGGTCTTCACAACGGTTTGCCAATTTTTCCTCAATCATGGTTTCTGATTCATATTGGTGTCTTTGGTTAAAACGAGTGATACCTTTGTTTACCAACATCAAGTTGGACGGTTTGTGGTTATCTTGGTCATAACATTCTGTGAATTTAGGGAGGGTCTCAATAGCAGTTGAGTGTTCTGAAGAGGACCAACTTTCTTTCCAAAAGACCTATAGATTATGCTCTTTGTAGAGTTGTTAGAATGATGATCGTTATAGTAGGGTATTAAAATAATGTAATGTTTCTTTAATGGTCATTTTAGTTGTCTTAGTTCATTAGGAAATTTCTATTTTCATCTTCAATTCACGACTGTTTCAATTAGCAACATCATCTTTCTAAATCTATTTAAGGAGCCTTCATCTCACCTGTTTAATATAAATATCAATTTATAATAACAAAAATATTTTTTATTTTATATGGTACCATTTTAAATGGAACTTTCATATTTGGAACTTTCTTTAAGATAAAATGGTTTTGACTGCATGTGACACTGTTGAAAGGCATTGGAAGCTCAAGTGAAATGAAATCATCAAGGTTGTGTGGATCTCCTTTCTAAAGAAATAAAAGAAGTCCAATTTGAAACTTTTTGTTTTGGAATTTATTTGATACTCATGAAAGGCATTGTTATCTTTGGTGAAGCCAAACCACCCAGGTTGCCAAGATCTTCATTCTACAAAAATAAATAGCTGGACCAATGGATAACAATATTAAGTTTTGTCTAGATTTGTGAATTCTATTTATAAAAGGTTTTCATACTCTTTTAAGGAAGTCTCATTTTTCAATGCACAAGAAGCCTTGGCATGGAAATCAATCAAAATGATCTTACAACCATGTATCTTTCACTCAATGTTTTCTCTATTTTAATACCTAGTGTTTGGAGTATTTGAAGATTGGTTGGTTAGTCTGTTTGTTATTAGATGGTATGAATTGAAGTTGTGATTATGAAACATGTTGTGATATGCCTTAGGTGCAAGCTTTCATTTCTTAACCATAAGCAAGGTTGTATTTATCTTTGAACCTAATAAGATTTTTGATGGGAGAAAAAATATTTTGGGTAATTTAGAGGTCTTTGTTTATTGTGTATAGTATAGGTAGTTTAATGCATACTACTAGTAGAGAATTATAATAGATAGTAAATGCAAGGTAACATTAGAGAACAACCTTTCATTCCATTAAATAGCAACCAGAGTTTACATCAAGTGATAAGCACAACAACAATGATACCAATGATAATGATGCCCTCTTCCATTTAAGAGAGTGGACATATAACATCCGAGGGGTTGCAATGTGAATTGTTGCAACCATACCTACCTACCCATCTACCAGGGTAACGACTAATGACATGATTAACATAAACTTTAGACAACAACTAACATTATACTCAACATCATCATTCCCCCAAAAAGAAAGTCATCTCTTGATGACGTACAATCAAATTGGAATGATGTTAAAACCCATAACTATATTGTACATAAGAGAATAAAATCAGGATGGGGGAGTCTGATAGTGAATCTCTAATGTTGTAGCCGTAGATGGTGGTGGTGGAGTTGTTGGTAAGCGAGCTTGCAACTTGTACACATGTTGTGCTTTGAGCTGCAAGTCTCAATCTATGACCAACTTCCTCTCCATCCTCCTCTTCATCATCATAGTTGCCTCTAATAATTTTGCCTCCTTGGTGTTGAGCTTTGCCATAGAACTCGTGGTGGGTGGCTCCAACACAACCTTATTTACCCTAGCTTCCTCTTGTTGAGAAACAAAGTATCCCTCTCTATCTACATGGCTTCCCTCTCTACTTGTATGGCTGCCCACTTTGTTGCCCATGCTTCCCTCCTTAGTCATGTCTCCCTTCACCATCCATAACTTAGTTGCTAACTCTATTCTGGCTATCTCACATGTATCTATGACATGTTCTAAGCACTGTAAGGTGTAGTAGCTTTCCCTGAAGACCTAGTAAATCTCCTTGACCAACACAACCACTCTAGTCTCTCTTGGTTTCTTTGAGAGTGCCTAGTCCTCTAACATGGCAAGGGACTTTGTTGTAGGCCACCCCCTAGATTCATAGCAAACTCTGAACTCCTCCGTACATCCTACTCATAAAAATGTCAAGAGTCTTCCAACTCCTCTCTCACCTCCTCTTGAGTCCATGACTGAGTAGAGCCTATTGCCCTTCTAGCTCCTACAACCATCTTATGTAAGGATTGCTCCACATCACCCTCTCTAGACTCCATGCTACTATGCTCCTATGCAAGGCCCTATTGCACACTTACTATCGCAGGTGTCTCCTGAGAAGGATCAATCACTAACTTAGGTAGAGTCTCTAGGTCTTTGGTGGGCTCAAAATCTATCTACTCCAACTCCACGGGCATTGGTCTCATTGGTGAGTTCTTAGCGTCCAAATCAACTATCTCTTGTGGGGTTGGTAGGTCATGTCGTGTCATGGAGAGGTGAGGGTGCCCCTAATCAGCCTCATCAATGTCATATTATGTTTTCTTAACTAAGAGTTTACTTGTATTATTTCTTTAGGCATCTCACCACCCCTAAGCCGTGAGGTTGAAAAATACTCTCTTATACCATTTTGGAAAGATGACAATGTAAGATAAGTTCGCATCAGGAAAATCATCATTAACTCCTTCCTATGATTCTTTGGACTTGATCCAAGAGAGTTGATCTACAATGATGTGGCTCTTCTTGGACCACATGATTATAGTGAAGGGGAATTCTTGTAGCAACAGTAACCATCTTCTCACTTTCCCCTTATAGTTGGCTTATCCACCAGGTAAATTAGGGTTTGGTAGTCCACATAGAATGTGAAAGACATTACCTAGAGGCAATGCCTGAACTTTTGTATGAAATAAATTATTTTGAGGGCCTCTTGCTCCATCATATTATAATTCTTCTTTGCCCTCGACAACAACCTAACACCAAAATAAATGGGGTGGTCTAAGTCGTGAACACCCACTTGTGCCAGAGTTGCACCAATTGTAAAATTTGAAGCATTCACATGCAAGTGGAATTCCTTGTCCCAATTGGGATATGCCAACATTGGTGCCCCACCCAATATAGTCTTTAATTTTTCAAGCAATAAATCTTGCTCAGTCCCCCAAGCATAGGGTTCCCCTTTCCATGCCAACTTGTCAAAAGGGTAGGATCCTTGCGACCTAGAAAGATATTAAATGTTGCAGTCTTAAGCACAAGATCCCAATCATCACCTACTAGTATATTGCATGGTTTTTCCTCATTCTCAAGGTTGGTGACCTACAAGGATGATTCTTCATACTTAGTTTGTTTTTATGCATCAAATTTGTGGGCTAGACTTATGTTCATGTGGGCCTCCCTCTCCTTGTATTCCCTATACTCTGGCCAAAACACATCTTTTTCTGACACTTTTTCTATTTCCTCCACCCCTAAATGTAACTGTAATTGTAGAATAGCTTGCAATCTTTTGTCTTTCAATGGAAGAGTCCATTCATCAGGTTTGTGTCATTCTCTAAACATACTTCCAACTCTAGAACCCTTCCAACATTATGTTCCATTCAATTCCTTCCTTCATCCAATCAGCCATGCTCTTTGTTAGATTCTGACTTTGGAAAAGGTTCAATCTCTTCACTCACCATTTGGATATGGAGGTGAATAACAAACTTCCATGTGCCGCTTTCCATGGAGAGTGTTTTCTTCCTATTGGGCTCTTTGCCATTAGTAACAATCCTTTATCAAGAATAGCATCATATCCCTTTTTTTTAGCAGAATCACTACAAAGTCTAACATGGGCAGTTGTGTTCCTATGGTCACTCGTTGGGCCATTTATGTCTTGAGGGGTTTGATTCCCTATTGGTCGGAACCCAATATAATGAAGGTCAGGGGCCACAAGGTAGGTTTTCCAAGTTTCTTCCATGTCTCCTCTGAAAGGACATTTACCCCAAACCTGTAGTCCATGATGGTGTCCATCAAAATAGTTTTGAGAATACCTATTTCTACAATTGTAGGGTGTCAGTCATTATTTACTACCAATAACATAGGATCCATTACCGACCCACTAGTAACATACATTAGTTGTACGATATTTGTTTGTGCAATGGTTTTAGTTTGTAGGAAGAAGGTACTCAATAGTGTTGTCCTCAAGTGAGGCATGGTACAAAATGAGGTATTGGATTTGGGCTGCAACCTCTATTTGTAACACCTGCCTTAAAATAGTATTCTCTGCTTCTATCTATCCAAAGTTGTTTGCCTTGTCATGTGTATCCTTTCATACCTTCATTTTTTTTCAATCTCCTCCATAACCTATCTTCTCAGTACTGAGATTGGGGTATATGACTTTGTTAGCTTGGCCCCAAGTGATGGTAGACACTTTTTCTTGACCCATGCTTATTGATATTGAGGATGTTAACATCAGGTTTCAGACAATTTGTATCCTCATGATCTCTAGGGCTGCACTATCTACATGAACATTGTGGTGTGTCCCCTTTTAGCAATCTTGGGCAAAGTGACTACACTGGTTGTATGTCTTCCATTGGATCATAGACTATTCCTTTGAATCATATTGTATCCAACTCATGTTGCTATTGTCATTATTTCCTCTCCCTCTACTTCGATTATTTCAAAATCCTTCGAATGATGCATTATTGTTTGTTTGTTGTGCAGTGTTTGTTTCCTCATGTATCGAGCACTTGTTAGCTCCTCATCTTTTGTTGTATAAACATTCCTTGGTGGAATGACCCATAACCCAACAAATGTTGCCAAATGTTTTCCTAAAGCACGAACCCTTTCTGTGCCCATTCTCCTTTAACTAGTTGGATTGGAGCCTGACAGGTTGTGTTAACTACCATGTGGTGTAAGGGTTAATTTCTCTAGTCAGCTCTTTGTCTCTTTGATGAAGTCATTGTCGCCTTCCTAGCACTGTCCATCGTGCTCTCGATGGTATTGTTCCCTATCGTACTACTCTCCTTCGACTTCTTCACCTTCAATGGCACCAGTTTGGTTTCCTTCCACTAACCTTTCTAGTAGTCCTTCAGCAAGTCTCTTCAACCACTTCCTTTGTTCTACCTATTGTTGTAGTGATAAAGCCCTCTGACTAGCCTCACTCACATTTGTAAGTTCTTTTCTACTTATATCTTTATTTAAAAAGCTTGTCATGCATTATTCTCATATATGGAAAGGAAACAACACATGATATAAAAGAACACTTGTATTCATTCATTATTTGTATACAATATATGTCACTGTATGGACATAATCATAACACTGTGTTCTCCTTACTTCATATTTATGTCTTAGGTTTTACTTCATATTTCTCTTACAACAAGTTTTCTCTGTCTCCTTCCTCCCTTTGGCAATAGTAGTCTTGCAGTACTTGTTGTCATCGATTCTCTTGATTGAGTTCATCGCATTGGTTTTGAAGGGCAAGGAATGCTTGTGCCAACAATCGAGGGAGATGGTACATCAATCAATCCACCACCAGGTTTACTTCAAGGGCACTTCACACAACATTCTCTAATATTTTTTCTTTTGCGGCTTCCCTTCACACATGGGTCTCAATGGATGCCTGAAGTAGTGAGATGAAGTCAGTTGTCAACTCCCATTCGCCTTTGAATAATTTTGGGTTCTCGTCTTCGAGCTCCTCATGGCTACTCTCACTATAGGCTATCATTTGTCCCATTGCTTTCCATTTGCCATCCACACTCTATTGCTTCTCAAGATTGTAGAGGCAACAACGCCAAATGTTTACCGCCTACAATAAAGGTAGTTTAATGCATACTACTGATAGAGAATTATGACATATATAAGTAAATGCAAGGTAACGTCAGAGAATTATCCCTAATTCTATTAATATCAATCAAAGTTTACAAGTGATAAGCACAACAACAATGATACCAACGATAATGATGCCCTCTTCCATCTAAGAGTGTACATATAACTTCTGAGGGGGTGTGACGTGAACTGTCGCAACCATAACTACCCACCCCTCAGCCATGCTAATGACC